>VZTJ01002639.1:1819358-1840311 GCA_013397795.1 Orthonyx spaldingii | reverse complement strand
AACATCCTTCCTTCCTTCCTTCCTTCCTTCCTTCCTTCCTGTCCCCTATGGTTGTCGTGAGACAATCACATCTCTGGGGGATTATAGGCATCTGGCTGTGGTTCATAAAATCCCTCAGGACTGATTCCCCCTTTCTCTCCTCCTTAGGATAACCACACCTCCTGCTGTGTTTTATGACTTGAAAAATGCAGTTCTTGTGATTGTAATGTACTGATATTATTTACATTCAGTTATTTTGTTTCACTGCATTGTGAATTTAAAAGAAACCAAAGGAGTTTTACTCTCATGTTCGAAGGTGTTCTCACCGCAAGGAAAAAAAAACAAGTGTCTGATGACTTCTGTAAAATATTTCCAGAGCATCCATCCCAGGCTGAGCACCCTGCACCAACATGGATATATGAGGTGTGCCCTTGCCTTGCCACTTTGATGTGTTCTGCTGGGCAGTAATGTTCCAGAAACATATTTTGAGCATTGCCTTTTTTGATACATCCTGTACCACATCTTAACACTTAAATTGCTTGGCTTATCCTAAATCCATTTCTGAACTTGCCAATAAGCTCTAGAATATCTGCTGCCAACTGTGCACACACCCCAAACCCTGCAGTAATTTGAACAGCATCATATTCTGCTCATACTTTTTCTCAGTTTCCATTAATTGTGGGAGCCTGAAATTAAAAATGACTGCTTGCTTCCTGTTTGGATTTTAGTACTCACTATAACCAAAGATAGGGACACTCGGAAAAGCAGTGGAATCTGCAGCAGGAACTGCTGAAGACTTGGATGGCTTTATTTACACATATTTTACTCTAAATTTAACTCTATATCTTGACATTTAGGTTGATGAAAGTGTTAACATCTCCAGAAAGATTTTACTGAAACACAAGGCATATTCAGTGTTTCCTTAGGCATTCATATTTCTGTGTGAATTTAACTCTTTTTAATGGTAAGATAAAAATAAGAAGTGTTTTGCTACGAAAAAAATAGTCAGCTGTTTAAAAAGTAATTAAGAGCATACACATTTAGATTGAAACAACAATGAAAAAATAAAGGGCAAGGGAGAGATTCAAAACACAGCATTAGTATAATGCACTTGGTACACTGTAAGTGTTTTGCTGCTTCTGAAAATCCCTAACAAGGTGAGTGAAACTATTCTAAGAACACTATTATCAAGAGACACCTTTGAACTGATCTATCCTGAAGAATAACCCCCAGAAAGATAAGGTGAGGAGTAAGGGAAGGGGAAAAAAAAAGCAACAACAGCTCCGACTTCTGAACATTTTTCCCCAATTATTTTTGTAAAGTATTGATCGCAATTTAATTTTGCAGTCCCAACATGAGAGGCGCTTCATGCTGAAATGTCTCACAGGAGATTGTAATCAGGGTCTAGCCTGAAGGTGAAGCACTAGTACATAGGTTTTACTCTATTCCTCCACTCTTCATCAGTTCTGGGATTGGAGCAGAGGGCATTCTCAGGCAGATTAATTTTTGACGATGGGATCGATGGAAGATGTTTTTTCCTCCTGACACTGAGTCATCTAATTTGCTGTTTATCTTTGGCTTATTGAGTTTTGAGCATTGTTAAATCATACCTTTCAGCTGTTTAATTTCAGATGTGAATTTTGCATTCCCCTCTTGTACTTTGGCATAACTCTTTTACCTAAAATGAGCAGGGTGATGGGCCTTTTTTGACACCAGGTTACTGCTTTCGAGTCTGTTAAGTACTCCAAGGTAATGTTATAGTACTTTCTAGCCTTTTTTCTTTGCTTGTGGCCATAGATCAGATCATCTCTAGGGAAATCATTACTTGCCATCATTATTATCCCTAGCACCTTCATCTATTCTCCCTTGTTTCCTGACTCCATTGCTTGATGAAGTGCCTACTTGTGAGGACACCTTTAACTCGGGTCTTGTAATTAACCCCTTCATTGCTCAAGCTGGTTCATTTTTTGTTCCTTTCCTCAGTAAGTTGTGATCTATGTGTTCAGCTTTTGGAGCAGCTCATAACAGCAGCACTCTGGAATTGCCTGGGAAGCTCTGTTCTTGAGGAGGCTGGTGGTTTTTTCCCTTTGATTTTGTTTTAGTACCAAAGTGAACATTGTGCCAAAAATATTACTAATAATAAATAAAAGGCTTTCACTCAAATGAAAATTGACTTTACTTAACCTTTGCTAAAGGGCTATGCATTATTGCTTTACATTTCAAGGGGAATCCTCTGACCTTGGCCCAACTCTGAACAATCTATGAAATAATCTTGCAATTATTAATTTTTACTGACTCAACATATATGCATATAATTACAAAAATTTGTATATTGTGGTGACCAGTAAAAGGTGGGTAGAAGCAATAAGCTACTTGTCATGGGAAGCTGCTAAACTATTATATATCACACCGGCTTCAAATTGGTAATAATCAGAAATATTTTCATTTTATATTGCCATTCCCTTAGACTCAAGGCCAGGAACAGTTAGGTGATGTAGTATGAGGAGTCTATTCTTCCTGTGAGTGTTGGAATTCAGAGCTCCTCTGTGAACATTTATATCACTTCCAAAAATTTTCATCTTTTGGGCAGAAAATGACCCATTTCACCTTTGGAAGGCAAAAACTTCGCCTCACTTTCTTTGGGGTTTGAATAGAAAATTTTTTGACCAGTTTATGTGGGAAAAGTTTTCAACATGCTTTTATTTTTTACAACTAAACTGACATTTCCTTACTTCAAAGCACTTAAAAGTTTAAGACAAAAGGTTGACTTGACCATGGTGGTTTCCATATAATAATTACTAAATTGTGATGAAAAACCCCAGTAATTTAATTGATATAAACTTAAATTGAAAATCAAATAAATGGAATATTAAACTTCTTTTAAATGTTATTTTTATGGTGACAAATAAAACAGTGATTCGCACAGGATCCTTTAATAAAAAGGTATTAACTTTTTATCTTTTTAAAAAGGGCTGTTTGTACACTACTATCAAACACTGTGTAGGGGGATGAGAATTTTGTTGGGCAAGAATTTTGTTAGGATTTTTTTTTTTGTCAGATTTTTTTGTTGTTGCTCTTGGGATCGTGTTTGTTTGTGGGTTTGTGGGTTTTTTAAAGAATATTGTGTTTGGAAATTAGTTTAAAACAATGCCAGCATTCGTAGCTTTAGCTAGTCTTTAATTTTCAGGGGTTTGAACAAGACTCCAGGTGGGGCTTGTTTCACCTCGCTTTTGCTTGCCTGCATCACTCCCTGTTTTCCAGAGCTGCATCCCAGTTGTTTTGCAGAGCATCCGTGCTTGGGGCTGGGCTGTACGAGCCGCTCCTCTCAGGCCACCCTTCCCAGCTGCTCGGTGCCAGCAGCAGCCGCGTCCCTCGGCGGCAGGGGAGCGAAAGTGGCTGTAATTACTGGCTGCAGGTGGAAATGCTCGATCCCTTGCCCCGGGGGAACTGAACCACAGCCATGATTAAAGGTAGTTAGCAATCCCTAATGACTGCAAACATGCAGAGCTGATAATTGCAACTACTTTTCATTCCGCCACCCGGGAGGACTGACCTACTGCCAGCAATAAACTTTCTTAAGTTTTATCCTTTGCTTTTCAGAATTCAGTTTTATTATTATTTAATTTTTTTTTTTTTTAAAGATTTTTCTAATCCTTCTTGACCTTCTTTGGATTTGTGACTAGCTCTGTGACAAAGACTGCTGTAAAGGATCCGAGAACAGCTGGAAAGAGGGGGATACTGGGTACAGAGGAAATCTGATCCAATATGGTGAATTTCTTTAATCCAATTTTTGCCAATTATATCAATTCGCACATTACTTTGATGTTATCAAACCTGTGAAACTCTTGCTAATGTTACTTTTCACATGTTAAAGTCGATTATGAGCTTATGTACCCTGCTGCTCAATGGCCTAAATGAACATATTCATGAAATCCACAGTAAGAGCCGGTTATTTGATTGTACAGCAAATTAGGATGTTCCTATCCTTAGGCTCTGAGGCTGCCTTCTCTGAAAAGGAAAGATGTGCTAGTTCCATCAAATGCCTATCTATTAATCAATTGTATTCACACACAATCCCCTTTGAAGATAGGGATAAAGGGCAGTAGAAAGACACCCTTCCCCAAATCTGCAGCAAATGATTTCTGGCACTATAAACATCGCTTATTTTTCCAGAGGACACTTCTGTTCTGAAGGTCTTCTGTCACCTACGTAATCCCCGTTTATGGCTGTTGCCACAGAAATGGCAGTCTTTAAAACTCATTGAAACCTTTTCTCTCTGCCTCCACAAAAAGTTAAAGGCTAATTAAGGAAATGCAAACAGGAGCTGCTTCTGAGCCTTCGACAGCAACACAGCAGCTTGCAACGTGAGGAACTGAAGAAGTGAACATGCACTTAGTCCCTCTGGCAAAGGAAAAACAAACTAAAAACCGTTATAATCTTTTTGGCATTTAAAAAAATATCCTTTCTTCCTTTCTATATTGTAACACATAACCCCCAAAATCAATAATGCAGAGGCACTGTTTAAAAAAAAAAAACCAAAAAACACTACAAGATGCTCCAGTCAAAACATTTCTTAACTGGCTCCAGAGGGGCAGACTCATCCCTCGTCCTTTTCAGCTGGAGCAATTCCGACCAAGAGGTGAGGTTTCATACACGGTAGTGAAGCAAAGCTGGGAAAAAAGGAGTGGAAAGGGGATTTCAAGGTTGAAATGTCTGTCCAGCAGACTCCTTTGAGACTGGCAGAAAGCAATCAGTCAGGAACTTTTGCATGGCTTGTATTTTTGACAGAGTAAAACTGATTTCAATACTGGACTACACATTTTCTCTGCAAATAATTATTGTATATAATCCCACTGATGGGGAATTTATTTCTTTAATGATAAATTGTGGGATAACCTTGTATATTTGAGGACAATTCTGTATAGCCTGGCCCTGGGAGATGCAGGACCTTTTCCATGGTGTGTGATAAGGGTTTCCCGTGAGTTAGCTTTTCATGGGCATTGGCTTATATGATTTGGGGGAATCCATTTCAGCCCCTTGATGATGATGATTCCTCCCTGACCTGTGTTCTGTTAACTCTTTTAGCCTGAAATATTTTTAGTAGTGATTGAATAATGCAACTGCATATGTAAATCCATTGCTACTAGTAAATAGTAGAAACATTAAAATCTGGGGAAAAAACCTCAAGCAACCCCCCACATTCCTTTATTTGTCTGCAGCTCAGATGATTTTCATCTGATGATACAAGATGATACATGCATGATACAAGACTTTGATTTTCCACCTGGAAATAAACACAGGAACGGACAGCACAGTCTGAGTTTTTAAATGTGAAAATTATGACCATTAAATCTGTGATTTGAAAATGTGTCAGCAGAAAGCCAAAAACGATATGGACATGTTCTGCAGGCTACTGCCTTAGGGTCAATTGAAATAAGCAGATCTATGGGGCACAGCAGTGCAAGGAGCAAGCCATTGCAGCTGCAAATATGCCTGGGGCTTGTCTAGCTTCCATTAAAATAAAAAGTTTGATAGCACTAATCATTTCTGTCCCTTTGCATTTTAAACAGCCACTGGCATTGCCTAAGCTTTTTAACTGTGTGCTGGCAGAATTGTGGGCTTGCTGGGAAAAGACATCAGGAAGGGTGATAAAAGGTAGGAAAAAAGCAGAGGTGCAAACCTGCATTTCCAGGAGAAAGGGTCCAAATGAATATCCAGAGGTTAAAACCAGAACAATTACAAGCCTGTGAGTTTGCACCAGTAACAACCACCTGTCTCCCAGCACTTTAAGTTCTTGTAAATGAAATTTTGAGATGTCGGTGTGCCTGTCTGGGCCAAAAGGATCAAAAACCCATCTGATAAACCATGGTATCTAAGTGGGCTCTGAGAGAGGAGCAAGGCTGGCTGCAGTGCTGGATTTTGCCCTTCTCCCCAGCAGCCTGCCCCTCCTTTCTGCCTCATGTTACGGCAGAGACCACCTATCACAACAGTGGGCAGGCATGTGCCTGCACCTGGGAGCCCCATCCCTTCTGCAGTGCTTCCTTGTCAGCACCTCCACTGATGCCTTAAGATCTGCCTGTGGTGTGCTGGTGGTAGAGGACTGAGGCATAAAGGCAGAAGCGCTTCCTACAGGCAGAAAAATCTTGACCTGCTTAAACAAAGTCTGCCACGGTTTGGTTTTGAAAGTCTTCATTTTAACTGACCTGCTTGTTTAAAGAGTAAGATGCTCTAAGACTAGTAAAAGTCAAATTTCCCATTTTTATGTTGATTGTGCTTAATTTTTGAATGGGAGTTCTTGCTGGGTTCCTTTGCTGCTTGCAGAAATAGATTATTTTGCTATTAACAGGTGTGTGGGGATTAGCATTACCTAATGGGCTGAAGTCTTATTATAGAGCAAGGTGTGTGAATGCAGGTGAGAAGCATCCAGAAAACCCATTTTTCAATGTCTTTAAGAGAGATCAGGGGGCAGGATAGCTTATCAGAGCAAGTTTTCATCTCTCAAATTCTACATTCAAATTTTGGCTGAGGTGCTGAGGGAAAGTCAGTATGCCATGGCTTGAGTTGGCTTCCAAGTTATTCAGAGACCTTTTGTGACACTCTGTGCTCTTTGACTAGCTAAAAAGATTAGCCAGGGCTGTGGCAAGTAACTGATGTAAAATGGCAGAGGGCTGCCTCCTGCTACCCGTTATTCTTCCCCGAGGTAAGATCCTCTCTCTGCTGCTGCCACCAGCAGCACTTCCTTTGATTTTAATGAGAATTAATCTGATTTATATGGGCCTTGTGTATGATCAGAGATAACGATCAAATCAAGTCTCTGTAACTGAGAGATTTTTGGTCTATCTGAATTAGCTAATTAAATGTGAACAATAACAAAGGGCAAATGTCAGAGTCCTGATTTTCCACATTGGGGCTTGGGTGAGAATGAGGTGTGGCTATGATAGGAAAAACTGAATTTAACCAGGTTTCAATTTTTTTTCAGGGAGATAGAAGTTGCTTTTCTGGGTGATACTGTGGGTAAAGCTGTTCTACCAGAACTAAGTCATCTCTTTGGGCAAGGTAGAGCCAGGTGAAAGAGCATGTGTAAAAGATTTTCTATGCTGGTTACTCATGTTCTCCAACAGAGCCAAAACATGTTTGCTCCCAGTGGTCTTTGTCCATAGCAGGCTGGACACAAAGGACACCCTAAGGATGTGGCATAGGGTGGATTTGGTTTGGTCTCCTTTTTGCTGGGGACCATAAGGAAGCACAGCCATAGCAGGTCTAAAGGTACCATCTTTTTCAATTACAGCTGCAACATTTTCTTCCATATGAATTTGGCCTCAAAGATCTTATTTGCTCTCTTTCAGGTCTTTCAGATCACATCTCATTCACTTCTGTTTTGTGTAATCAAGCAATTAATAACGGCTTGAGAAGCAGGCATAACTGTCATACGCTTTGTCGAAGAATAATCGTGAATGTGAAAATAAATTGTAGCCATTGTAGTTGTTTTCCTTGCCTCATTCTTTCTCACTGTATTAGTCCTTGTAGAAACTCAGGGTAGAATCTTCTGGATCAGACCAAAGTTCTTGTCTAGCCAAATGTCTGTCTCTGAAACGGGCTGTTAAAAGGTGGTTTGGAACTGTGATAAGAAAAAGTACAGGCAGAGCAATCTTTTTCCCAGCACTTTCCCAGCAATTAGAGATTTTAGACAATTTCTGAGGTACAATTAGTATATTTTGTTGTTCTCCTGCTTAGGTATGTCATCTGCTTAGCTGGCACTATTGAAAAATCCCACAATTACTACCCTCACATATCCTGTGAAGTAGAAAAGTGGTATATTATCTCCACATTATGGATTTTGAACTGAGGAGCTGAGAGACTTGAAATGCCACCATCTAAAAATAGATTAGAGCTGTTACAGTTCATTAGCACAATAAAAACTTTGGACCAAATTGATACCCAGCCTGTCCTTAAAAATCCAACCTCTCTATAAACTTCCTATTGCAACACTACATGACGAGGCAAGGGTGACTGCAACCCTGAAATTTTATGATACTTCTGTGTTGCTTCACTTTCTCAGTAAACGCCAGCAACACGATCCTGTGTGTTATGACTTCAGTTACACAGAGTTGCTTCCAGGTGACTTTCAGACTCCAAGATCATGATCTTTCAGATTTTTCAGCTGCCTATACAAGGCACATGGGAAGTTATTCCCGTATTTTAAAAGGACTTTGAGGGGAAGAGAGCGAAAAAGCCTGTTGTAATGCCACCAAAATAAATTGGGATGAGAGGCCAAAGCAGGAATTTTCCTTTCTTCTAGTCTTAGTGGTAATATTTTATCACTTATATGGTGACTGAGAGACATAGGAACAAATGTGAGTCTGTAATTCTAAATTCAAGGTATTTGTTAGGCATTTATCTTGCTTTTTCTTTATTTTTAATTAACATACACTCATTGTCACAAGGCTACTGTATTCCAGAAAGACATTGTGTACAAGGAGTACTGAAATGCTCTGCTTCAACTTGAACAAAAAAACCAATCAACATTCTTTTATAGCTATTGGTACATTATTATTGTTCACAGCTCATATGTTTGGTTAGCAGTGGGATCTTATTTGGACAATTGTGAATAGCTAGTAAAGCTGTGTATTATGTACCTAAAAATTCTTATAATGTAGCTCTAAAAGTTCTTATAATGTAGCTTTAAGTGTTAAGAGATCTATGTTGTTTTTTCCTTATTCTGTTCATGCAGAAAGGTGGTTCCAATATTGGCAGTATTGGTTGGATGCCACTAACAGTAGTTTTAATGTCCTTGGTATAAAAAAAAAAGGCTTAAACAAATGTTATATATTTTGAATAAGAAATAAAGATGCTTAGAAATAGGAAAAACCCTAAATTTCCTGGAAGCAGAGAAATGTTAAAAATCTGGTCTTGATTTCCAGGTCTGTGCATTCAGATGAAGAAAATCCATATGAATTACCTTTGTCTTTGGCCTAACAGTCTACTGATAGGGCTTTTTATACCCATTATTTTATATATGTGTCTCCTCATAAACCCTCTACTCTTGGGAAGAACATAAAGAAAAATAATCTCATTTTATATTGATGTAGACTGTAGATAGAAAGACTACTTTTCCACCTTGGAGTTTAGAGACCTTTGTGAAAGGAACCACAGTATTGTGTATTACAAACACAACGTGGATCCCAGCTGGATACAAAGAGAAATCCATGGGTTGTATGTTGCTTCTTCTTTCTTTTCCCTGCCAACACACTTGCTTATGTACTTTATATAAAATGAAAGTCAAAGTTTATGGCAAGATTTACATCCTGATATCCTCATCATGGCATCTATGGAAAGATAGTGTTGGGATAGGGAAACAAATTTGTCATCTTGTTATCTTCTAATTTGGATTAAAACCACCTCTAACTAGTTGGCCTTCCAGTGTGGCTCTTGTTTGTTATTTCTCAGTGGCACAACCTATCACTTTGCTAAATGTAAATTGCTCTTGGCTAGTTTTTCAGAGTAATTTGACAACATAGTTTGATTTTGCTCTAGTATAATCTAGACGTTGTTTCCCTGCAGTGGGACAAAGGGATTGTGAAGAAACTATTACACAGAATTTGCTAGCAATTTTCTCCTCTCTTACAATACCTATCATATTTTGCTTAACTGTAGCAATCTTCCCAGGTTCAAATGCTCTACTTAGATGTGTTCAGCGTTTACATGAACTGTATGGATTTCATACATTAGATGAGACCTTGCTTCGAATACTAATGTTATGTGCTTTACAACAATGCAGTGAATCCCAATTTGGTTTTAATTGCAATAAACTGGAGTCAAACATGCAAACCTTGGCTAATTTAAGTTGATTTTACCTTTAACGTTTTGCATATTACATGATCTAGACCCACACAAACAAAAGCAAATTTGGACTTACCGTGCTTTCCTTTTCAGAAAACAGAATTCTTTTTAATTAAAAACACTTTAAAAAAATCAGTATGTGTAATTGCTAACACCTGCTATGTGTTACCAACAGATGTTTCTTACTTACCTAAGGGAACTGTTATAATTACACTGTACGCTTATTGGAATGGCATTTAACCAAGATAGTTTAGGAACTTTAGGTGGTGACTTTGTGTTCTTTCATTCATCTTTCCTTTAAAAAAATTTAAAACTAGCCAAACAACCAGGCCTCCTCGCTCACCTCCCCAGCTCATATTCACCAAATACAGTTCAGCAAAACGGAGCTTTGGATGTTCAGCATCTCCTTGGCCTGTCCCTGAGCATCCAAGAGGAGTTTGCATTTGTTGCTCCCAGCATTGCTCTGGAGCCTGTCTTTGCAAGGCCCAGGGCGGGACGGTCACAAGCCCTGTTGATAGTGGGGTTTGAGGAAGGCAGATTTGTTGATTGCCCTTGAGCAGCCCACCTAATCTCTCTGTTTCTGTGTTCTTTACTGTGAAATACCAGCAGTGCGGCCTCTTCATGATAATCACTGAGGTTGGAAAAGGCCTCTAAGAGCATTGAGTCAAACCAATAACTCAGCACTGCCCAGCCAACCATGTCCTAAATGCCACATCCATAAATACCTCCATGGATGGTGGACAACTTGCTCCCGTGCTTGACACCCCTTTTTTGGTGAAAAAATATTTCCAATCTAAACTTCCCCTGGCCCAGCTTGAAGCCATTTCCTCTTGTCATGTTGCTTGTCACTTGGGAGAAGAGACCGACATCCATGGAGGAGGGAGGCCCAAATCATGAGTGTTTTCCAGGGCTTTGAGACTTTTAGATTGGATTAGAGATCAGTAGGAGTAGCTCTGGGTGTTGTCCTGTCACCAGGGCCCTGCAGTGGGGGCAGGCTGCCCCACGGCTGCTGCAGAGCTCCGTGGGTTGCAGGAGGTGCAATGCATTCCTGCACCTTCCGACTCGGCTGCAGAGCAAGACACTCCGTGTTCTCCCTCTGCATCTTCATTTATGAAACTAATCACACAATTACCTGCAGGCATGTGTTAAATATGACACTGGTCTCTGCAAAATAATGGGCCAATTGCAAACAATGAATAAAGAGAGGCAGCTCCATTTATAACTGCTGTTTCAACAGAGCTGTGTTGTAATCAAAGTGATCTGAGGGTGACTCATTAATTAATTGATGTTCTTTTTTATTATGTGCTATTGAGTTAATGAGTAATTTGTGCTAGATAACTCTCTGAACACACTGATTACGGGAGATATTTTCTGGGGCTTTCATATCAATGACATGCTGAATAGGTGGAAGATGGTATTTGCTTATGTATACTCATTATTAGCAGGTTCAGGATGAATATAAATCAGCAGAAGGGCATTTTAAAAGGTATTAGATACATGCAGCTCTTTAATGCTTTAAACAGATACTCTTCGGCTTTTAATGCCTTAAGTAGTATTAAAATCACTTCCTTTATAATACTTCTATCACCCACAATTGGCAGCTTTTAGAAAGGTGCCTACACAAAGGATTTTTACTGGGAGCATGTTTGTGCTAATGACCTATTACCTTGCACATACTGTTTTTTGGTTTCTTTTTGCAAGGTACTGAACAGTAAACAGGTTTGGTCTGCATCGTTGGCCTGAAGTAGGAGGAATGTGTTAAGTGAATATGTAATTGGCTTTTTTTTAATCTAAAGTGGTATTTAAAGGAATAAAAACACTGTTCTTATATACAGTACACACTTTGCTTTGTGTAGTTTGACTTGTTAAAGCTTTTGCTTTATTGAAACCACAACATCTCCAATGCCATAGGAGTTTTTTATTCATTAAACAACAAATGGCTAAATTGATAATTTAGTCTGACAACAGCAGCACAGTGGAAGCTTTCAGAAAAATCAGCTAAATGTATAAAATTATACCCAGCAATCACTACAGACCTTCATTTTTGACAGGATTTGTTCTAGGTACAGATGACTGTAAACTACCTACTGCTGAGAAAATTATAAGAAGCTGCTGCATATTATGTTGAAAAAAGCCTTTAAAGTACTTTAAAGTCTATACAGTCGAAACCTTGCCACAGTCCCTGTTTCTTTCTTTTTCCGTTTCTTTCTTTCTCACTGACCACTTTTCAATTTATCTTCCCCAAGTCATTTTATGTGTAGGCAATTAGGAACATTTGAGGGATTGCTGGATGATTTTCCTTTATTTACATTACATGAGCAAAAATTTGAACATTTTGGGAGGATAGGAAAACATGAAGGTGTGCTTAAAAAAACCACCAAACAGCCCAGAAAATATAAAAACACAATTATGAAATAGACCAACTTTTAGCCCTGGTCGCTGCTTCTGCCAAAACTGGGCTGTCTTGATTCATCACCAGTTGTGGCAGATAACAGACACAGCAGGTTACAGTTGTCAGAGGAGCTTTTTACAGTTGAAAATCAAGGTTTGAGAATTTGTACTTTTCCACATGGCTCAAAAACCAGCCATCCAAGAGCAGTAGATTTTAAAAAAAAAAAATATTGTTATTATTATTTTTGTCTGGCTAAACTTCGTGATGCGTACAGATAGAGATAAAATGCCCTAAAGATGGGAGACACAAGTGGAAGCATTCCTGCCTGGCAAATACAGAGTAAGGGTCACCATCAGAGTGTTTTGCTGTATGCAGACTGCATATTGACACATGCAGCGACGGAGAAGGAGAACCAAGGTAGATAAAGAAAAGCAACCCAAAGGAATGGTCTGGGCCTCTGTTAAAATGATCACTAAAGTGGCCTGGCAGATAATCTCTCTCCAATATTGACTTATGATGATATACTTTATTGGAGTTGTAAATGTTTCCATTAAATATTTCAACTCTTGGTCATTATTTTAACAGCCAGGTAAGATGGAAGTTTGAAATACAGAAAAATGTGTAATTGATCTTTGACCTACATCAAATCTAAATTTATTCTGTATCCTCTACATACAAATTTTAGATATGTATGTGAATAAGATAGATGAGCATAAAGTGCTCAAAGCAATGCCATACCATTGTGCACTGCAAATATATCCATATTTCTTCATCTTTGCAACAATTAAGATTATAGAATGGTTTAGATAGAATTTTTTTTTCCCATAGCAGGACCACCTTCCTCTTCCACACTTTGAGCCTATGTCACAAAATGCACATATGGACAACACAGGCATGTAGCAATAAGCCAGTCTTTTCCCATTCCACTCTCTTCATTTGCTTCATAAAGAGCTGAGCAGTGGCACTGCGTGGGAATGTCCTTTAGCATTTACAGCACTGTTAGCATGTAGTTGCCATCATCCCCAACCAAGCCTTCCACGGGCTAAGCTGGTTTTGGTGCTCTCCTGCCTCAGGTCTGTGGTCCCCTCCTGCGAATGCTCTGCTGCTCCCAGGATGTCCTAATGCTACCTGTAACACTTGCACAGGTCTTGCTCTCCTGAAGAGACAAACATGCCTTACAAAAGCACTGTATCTATTAGCTCCACTTGACAGACGGGGACAACTGAGGCACAGAGAAGTTGAGTGGCTTGCCCAAGCTTACAGGGAATCAGAGTCAAGGTCCCTTCTTTCCTATTCTCCAGCTTTATTTCTGAACCAGGGATTTCTATCCGTTCTGCAGTCAACTACTGGGAAGAGAGATCTTTCTGATTTCTAATGAAAAGACCCAAGAGAGGCTGGAGGAGAAAATTGAAATTGGACTCAAAATAATATAATATGATTCTTCCCCTTCTGTCCATCCTGACCTTCATGGAAAGGACAGCTTGTTTATTGCACTGAAGTAGATCTGTAAGGGCCTAATAGTACCTCTGACACCAACTGCTTCGTTATCCCAAAGATATTAAGGGACTGTGGAAGGCAGTGGAAGAGACACTTGTGCTCAAGGTTAGGAAGGAAGATAGTCCACAAAAGAGGGCTAAATTTAATTTGAAAAACTATATGGAGCTATTTTGTCGGATTAACATGAACAGCCTGAGGAGTTGTTGCATTTCTTACTGGTCCGGTATGAGTCAAAGTCAAGTTTTGTGAGCCATGCTTATTTTCAAAAGGGTTCACAGCCAGAAAAAAACCCACACTGTAACAACAGTCATTAAAACTAAATATCTATTTCTAAGTCAAGCCACTGTGCAGTGTACTCTTACCATACACTTAAGGAATTTGGCCACTGCATTACGAAGTTTCTTTCACCATCCCCAGCAAAAACATGTTGAAACTGCAACAGGACAGGAAGAGCAGGGAAAGACAGCAGTCATCTTGAGCAGAGACATGGGTTCATACTCGAAATAAAAACAAGAGCTTAGCTTCATAACAACATAGGGTATAGTGTTCTTCTTGCCTTTTTTTTTTTTTTTTTTTTTTCTTTTTTGTTCTTAATACTGTTTTGTTGGTTTTCCGTTTGTTTTAGTTTTTTAATACAGGTTGTTTTCCCAGTGAGCTAGATTACAGTGGCAAACAGACAAGAATTAAATATACATTTAACAACTTTTTAAACATTCATCCTGCTTTCCTTTGCCAAACACCTGTAAGCTCTGTCAGGAGCATGAGCACTTAGGGACATCCTGCTGATGCAATAGCTTCATGGCTTTAAAAGCAGAGGTCCACCTCTTCTAGCAAACGGACTGATTGCCAACAGGAGCTGTCAGCAGTGATTCCACCTCTGTCAAAAGCATTTTAATTGCCAGTATTGATGGGACAAACCTGTAGGATGTTGGCATGGACGGCAAAGTACCTGTGCAGTCGAGTGTGGTAGCTATTGCAAAGTTTTGTCCCATCCACATCAGCATTTAAATTACCTTCAGCATTCACTGAGGTGGGTAATTAGCAACCAGTCACTCTCCCAGTGTCAGCTCAGGGTCATTTCTTTAATGTAAATAGACCCTCAGAGGGGGCTGTTTACAGTGCCTTCTACTTTCACTTTTTTCCAGGGTTTGTTGAGGATGCAGCCCCAGAAAACATTAGGGTTAAGCCCTGATCAAAACAACAAAAAAAAAAGTTTAAAAAAAAGAAAAAAAAAAAAAAGAAAAGAAAAGGAAAAGGAAAGAGAGAGAGGGAGATGAGGGAGAGAGAGACCCCTCAAATTTTAAGAATTTTCAAAAATGTCTATAAACAGAAATCTTCTCCCTTTCCTCCCCCCCAAATAATGATTTCAGAAAAATAACATATATACTTTATATATATATATATATATATGTAAAATAAGATACCCAGAGGCACTGGTTTGCATTAGGGCTTAATTTCCAGCTAAATTAAAAATCAAATCCAGGCATTTGGAATGCCTAAGGGGCACAAAAGCAGCACCCAAAATCATTAACTTTTGCACCTTTTATAATATATCTCAAACCAGTCAGATTTGTTTTTCAAAATTTTGTAGTAAAATAAAAGTGCTCTTTGAGGAAAATCCATGCAATTAAACAGCAGATGCTTAACCCCTGAAAAATAGAGGCTTATAAGAGAAGTGCTGATAGACCCTTAACCATAGCATCATTAGCAGCAGGTGCTGCTAGTTATTAGTTTTCTAAATAGTTTTAATGTAAACAGTATTCTTAAGCTCTAAGTGTAGCATAATGGTTGGGATTTGCTCTTTAATGCTTTTTACTAGAAAGATACAGCTCATTTAAAATAGCTGGTAGATACAGAAAGCATAAATATACAGTGAGTTTAGACACTGATTGTACTAAATGCAACAATACAAAGAAGCAAACCAGAACACAAATGGTAACACAATAAAACTGTATTACATTTGTGCTTCAAATATTACAATGCCTTATGTACAATAGTCCAAAATAAACATCTCATGCCAAATGACACAAAAAGAAACAAAAAACCCCAAACAAACCAAAAATCCCAAGAGCAAGCAAAAAGAATCCAGCCGTATATACAGTACCTTTAAAATTAACATTCAACTCTGAACTGGAGCAATTTTCACTACATACAGATGCAGTCCGCCTTTTATTTCACGCAACCATTCTGTCTCCCTATATCTATGCTATTCAGTAGGTTCCTGTGTCATTTCTTATATACATGTTGAGCAAAAAAGATAAAAGAACATAGTGCTTTTTATTCTTAATGATGTGGCATCCGATCAGCGAACCTGCGGTGCATAGCCTTCTTTCATTAAACCCTCCTCATAGTCTGTCTGGCACAGAATCATGTTGTTCTTCAGGAAAAATTTGTCTCCAACACAAAATCTGAAATTAAAACAATAAAGAGAAAAGAAAAGAAAAAGATAGTTTGAGGATAAATGATGTGATATGGTCTTACAGGTGAGGGTTGTAGAGCAAGTGTTGGCTGGACAGTGACCGCAGACATGTGCATGTGGGAAAGCCCAGCAGAGAAATTGCTCTGGTGCCACAATTAATACCAGGCTTTCAGCAAAATTTAATGCATTCAAGCATTTTTGCTTCCCCAGCCAAAGACCTCATTCAAAGCCCCCTGTGGGTTGTGGGAGCCCTGGATCAGGTCACCAGCACACTGGTAAAATATCCCAAGCTGCTGAGCTGAGTGAAAAGTAAATGTCCTGCTTTCATGCAAACCAGAAGGAAGACAAGGGATTGCATGCAGTGGAAAGCTTGTCTGGGATATATTTGTCTTGTTTGCCCGTCAGAATTTCTTGTTATGTTCCAGTTGGATATTTCACTAGATTTGGTTTAAGATGGTGGCTCTGAGAACTGTTTCTAGCACACACACACCTTTACATATACTGTGGTGCAAACTAGAGACAGGCAGGCATGCAGAGAAACCTTTTTCTTTTTTTTTTTTCTTGTAGGAGTTGATTATAAGTTTAGTTACTCAGCTAACTATGCTGTCTCATGTGGTATCAGTATACCTACCTTGTTATACTATTATGTGCATCAGAATGATCTGATTGCTGCAAGACACTACTGAGAGATTTCATTTGCTCTTCTCTAATGAGTAAGACAACCACACAGCGTCAACGCTCCTGGCTGGCTGACTTCAAACTTGGAGTAAAGTAGGATTTCCCAGCTAAAAAAATGTGCTTAAGAATGCTCTTCCCTGACACACCCCTCAACCCTTCTTCCCCTTGACAAAGCCAATCTCCTTGAAGACACTTAGGGAGAAGTGAATGGGGCCAATGCAGAAAAAAGTTTCCCTAGTGACTGCCTTGGCAGGGTTACATGCCGTTATTTGTAGTGAACTCTCCAGCTATGAAATATATTGGGAGGCACTGCTTGCCTTACTCCAATTAAAATGAAAGAAAGTAACCTAAATGAACCCCTTAACACTGATGTGAATAAATGAAACCAGTTTCTACCGGCTAATTATGGATCTCAGTACATAAAGTATTGTTTAATGTGTAATGGATTATAATGTCCTTTTTTATATCATTTCCAAATGGTGACATCTTGGACACAATTAGGGTCAGATATAAATGCTTGTGTTGTTTACGGTAGATTTAACAGCAGAATAGCTATGGGAATAGCTGTATATGTATTTAATTGTAACAATTTAACCTTCAAATAGTGGTGCCTGCTGGAGCTGACCCAGTAAAACCCCATAAATGACACAGGATGACCCACCTGACCCCTGATAGTGGTCTGTCTTTATCAGATACTCAATTTCTAATGATGTTCAAGCAGAAATCTTGGTGAATTGTCACAGATTAAATTGTGTATGGAAAGCAGTCCTTTAATGTTTTGTGAAGTTGGAGGTTTAAATGAGTAGCAGTTGGACTGATTTACATTTGTGAAGATTGGAATGCTAGACAAACAGTGAACCCATTTATTTTCCAACTGGGTAGCTTTGGAAATTTATCCTTATGCTAGCTAAATAGATAGAGGGAAAATAGTGTAATAAAAAAGTGGATTGAAAAGAATTAGCTCTGCTCTTAAAGGAAAATTGGTTTGTTTATTTGTGGACTTTTTTTTTCTGTGGGATTACTCCCTGCTGCTGATGATGATTGAAAATAGAGATTATGGAAGAATCCTGAAATCTTTAAGTTATTTATGGTCAACACTCTTTCACAGAATTTAGAAGTTCCTATTCTTCCCACTCCAATCCTGGTATACTCTGGCTACTAACAACACAAAATGATTTTGAGTAGCTATGTTGAAATGTAGAATTCATGCATAAAATTTGTTCTTCGGTGTTTTTTTCTAGTTTCCACCTTTTGTGCTTTTGTCCATTGACAGCAATGCTGAGAAAAGTCTTTCGTGCACCTTACAAGATTAGGTAAAGGAGTCTTAGCTAGTGGCAACATGTAAAATTTGTTCTTCCCAAAGAAGTCACATTTAAAATCAACAAAAAACTAACAAAAACCCCCCAAACCCAGTGCACCAGTGGGAGACAAAATCACCTCTGCACCCAGCAGAAAGCACTAAGTCAGAACTGAGAATGTTATTTGCCTGTGTATTTCTTTTGTTCCAGGGTAAGACAGACCTTTGCAAACCAATTTGTATAAAATATTTACTAAATGAAAAATACACTGCTAAAGTCAATTCGCTTGCATGGCAATACTCGACACATGTGACTTCTTGCAATATTGTTTGCATCAAAATCCTGGCTGAAGGATTTTGTTTCTCAGCCCTCAGAGAAGTGACACAGTTTGAATTAAACTACACCAGCTACACGGGAGTGTCAGGATGCCTTTCCCAATAAAAAGTGTCAATGCTTTTTGCTTTTGCAATGTTGATATGTTGAGCCAGAAGTGCTCTACCTATGTCTACATGGCATGTGACAGCTTTATGCATGAGTGGCTTTAAACATACACAGTTGCACAAATCATTTACGTTCCAAGGGTGCAGCTGTCTTGTGGAGAGGCTGCCAGTGGCCTGTCTAGACACACTTGGCTGTGTGATAACCTGTGGGGTGGGCTCTGTCTGCATGGGAAGACATCCTCTGGATAGTCCTCTCTGCCTTGGGGGAAACCTGTTGCTCTTGGTACTTAGGGTTCAAATCCTGCAACTGTTCTCATATTCTGCAAGCTGAGTGACAAGCATATTTGGCAGAGGCTGACGGCGAGGCTTGTGTGGGCCCCTAGGTATTAAATGTGTGAATTGTGCACTCATTACGTGACAAAGAGGTAGGCACCAGGTGATAAAACCTATAATCCTGCCCTGCTGGCTCCCAGGTACAATGAGACAGGGCAAGTAAGCAGATGAAATATGATGAATTCCAGCCATTCACACTTCAAACCTTATTTGACTCTCAAAACCAGATTTAGTCTCTTCTGAAGTGAAAGAGTTATATCTGTAACTTCTTCAGATTGGGTTTGCAAGATTTAAACCTGGCTCAGCACTAAAATGGAAGGGTAAATGGAAGCCTAGCCTTCCACTAAGGTTGGGGTTTTTTTATGGAATTGGCATAGGATGCAAAGCAGGGCACAATTTGGGCACATATATTAAAAGGAGTCGAGGAGCATATTAAGATGCCACTGTGTTAGGAGTATATAATTAGGCAAGATTATTACTCTTCTAGCAGGCAGGTGGTAGTCTTCAGCCTTCCCTAAAACCCTCACCCAATCTTTTTAATAGGCATGCAAGATGAACGGGAAAGAATATACAATAGGCTGCATTAACATGCCAGATTGGACTTAGCACCATAAATTGATAATAGTACTTTTGACACGACGGTGACATTAGTAGAATGACCATTATAATTAACCTACATCCTAGAACTCCTGTCATATTTTACAATGGCAAAAGGAAGGCCATTTATATTACAAAATGACCTCTGTTATCACCTTGTTGGAAGGGGAAGGTGTGCCTAGACTAATCACAGGAAGTATAAAACTTCCATTCTGAGAAGTAGCTCTTTCATTGTTCAGAACAGATATTTAAGGAGATCTCACTGCTGTCTGTCATCTTTTCTGATGCACAGGACGTGTGCCAAGGTACTGAAGACTTCTTAAGAAAGCAAAAGGAGTATTACTGTGAATGAAGCTGGCCGTGTGTGTGCCTCCTCTGGTAATGTCACATCTCTGTCGTTGTAGAAAGAAACAAAATTTGGAAGCATTTAGTTGATTTCCTGAGGATTAAGACAGCTCAGACTTATCACATCCACACCCTTTCCTTCTGCTTTTTGCAATCAGTGATGTAACTTGTGCTCTGCTTTTCCCCTTCCCTCTCTTTTTAAATGTTGAGTTTCCAGTACAACTGACATTAACGTTAATCTACATGCATCACTAAGAGAACAAAGCCACTCTTTTACATCAGCAGTCCACACCTGTGGTTTACTAATTCTGGGGTTCTGTCAAAATGTCCATTTCAAAGGCTGGAAACTGGGAGCTATGCCTGAGTTTGTACATTTTCACCAGTGCCACGCAGAATACACAGACACAGAATCCCAGTTCAACTTAAAATAGCAAACCTTAACTTGGTGTGCTTTTCATGTACTATTTTATAAAGAGCAGGTATGGACAATATGTTTCTATTCCATAATTTGAGACATTCAATGACTATAAGCAGTACTCAGGCCTTCAGAATTTATAAAATGACCACTCATGCAAAAACCTAGTATTGGTGTTTGAAATAAGGATGTCCCTGGCATTGCATTCCCTCTCCCCTGCTTGACAGAGAACACAGACAGCATTGTGTAGGCATTTTACAGTTTATACTGGAGGTACATGTTTACAGCTACATCAGGACAGCAATTTCAGTGAGTGTGTAACCATTTTCAGTCCAGTTTCTATTAAAATAAAGGCTATTTCAGATAGGAGGGTAGAACAGTTGATTTAAACACCTCTCAGTGACAGCAGATGGGGGTTTTAAGCCATACTCTGAGTTGACTTCAAACGGCAGAGAGAAAATATCACAGAAGTATGGAACAAGCTGCTAAAAATGCCGACAGAGAGCGAAAGGAAGGACACATAAACTCTGGGAAGTGGGAAAGCCGAAGGCAGACTGACATCATTGCTGTAGTCAAAAGTGTCAAGCAAAGATACAGCTGAGCCCACTTGCAAGATTTTCCACTTCATTTTGTTAGTCACACACATGCAACCTGACAAAGTGTGAAAGGCAGTGTCTGTTTACAAGTTTATTTTTCCAGTGGTTTCCTTCCCCCCCCCCC
>VZTJ01002639.1:1770541-1819315 GCA_013397795.1 Orthonyx spaldingii | reverse complement strand
TAAATTTTCTGCAGAAATTAAGTATATTGAGGTTACTGTCAGTGTGAGGTGAAGGGCTTCCGAGGAGAAGTTAAATATGTTTACAGAGAAGAAAGGGGAACACTCACACCATTAAGATGACTGCCACTAAGCTCTGCAGGTACTTAGGCAATGGAAAAACTTCGAATTAGGAGTAAGCTGGACAGAGACATGAGAGATAAGAGGATGCTAAAACCTTTAGGCTAGGAGCAGAGCTTAATATTCACAAAATTGCTACAGCTTTAAGCATCAGTATCAAGAAAAACGTGGGGAAAATATCTCAAAAACTGGCTGGCTGGAGCAGTTAGATCCTAGAGCTGAATAGCTTTATGAAAGGGAAAATAGGAGACAGTGCCTGTCTGACACCAGGGAACCAGGCTTAGTGGCTCAGGAGCTCTCTTTCAGGCCTATGTCTACAGTCTGCCTTCCTGGAATACAGGAGACAGTGCCTTTTTCTCCTCACTCTGAAAAAGTCACATTCAGGAGGCCAATAAAGGGACAGGCATGTTATGAGTTAGTTCAGAGCAGGGGTTCATGGCCCGAACAAAAGTCCCCTTAAGTGAAGGGAGTCAAATTACTGTCCACACCAAGACTTGCACTGGATGGTGAGTTGTAGATACTCAAAAATAATAAAGCAAACAGTGAAGTTGTCCATAAAAGCAGAAAAATCACTGAATCTTCAGAAAGAGCAGTAGGCAAAAATGGACAGGCATCTCTCTGGGCCAGGATCACCTGTTTAAAGGGTAGGAATGTGAGGGTCATGCCATAGCAAGACCAAAGAATGGGCTGCCCCAAGGATCAGTGAGATGTGTGTTAATATAAATATTACCTAGCTTGGAAGGCAGAAGGGGCTGGAAGGAGCAACCAGGCACAGAACATCAGAAAAAAAAATTCAGTGTTGGCAAAGTAGTGCAATCTGAAGAAAACAGCTCCATATACTCCTGAACACTGCATGCATTCTGTGAGGAAAAAACCAAAATGGTAGATGATAGCTGAAAATGAAACATGGAGCCAAACAGAGAGCACTACACACTCTGCAGAACTACTGTAGAAATGACCCAAAGGTTTAAAATTTAATGGGGAAAGAGAATGTGAAATTGGCGAATAAGGCTAAATAGCTGGTCAGCCTTGATACACCCATTGGTGATTTTTGGATATTGTTGATGTTTTTGTGAATAAAAATTTTCTCTTCAATAAATAAATTCCGTATTGGTGGAATAAGTGACTAGAGTGAAAGGAAAGAGCAAATGTAAAACCCCTCAATAACATTATTTTGTATACAAAGGGGCAGCAGAAACTTAATAAAATTAAACTACTGTCTTATAAACATATCCTTACTCAGAATCTGCTGTAAGGTTTTGGTTAGCTTGAGCAGAGGAAGAAAAAAGGATCCTAAAAAGGACAACAGAAATTATTAATGACATGGTGACTGACAAGATTTTTCTTTTTAAAAGAAAAGAGAGAAAGATTTCATAGTAGATCTGAAAACACCAAATCTGGGGATGGGTCAGGTGTCTAACATGTGGGGGTTTATTGTTATACAAGTAATGAAAAACAAAAGATTTGAAGCTATTTTTAATGTGCAAAGGTAGTCAGTGGGATGCTTTACCATAGGAACCACAGATGAGCTATGTTGGAGCATCCATGAAATAGGATTTATTGTAAAAAACAACAAAATTAATTCTTCAGAGGGCCTTTAGTACCAAATCGTGAGGAAAAGGTACCCTACAGGCAGTCTGCTTTATTAGGTTCCATGAGAGCTATTGCAATAGAATCAGGATTAGGTCACTTTTGAGAATTTCTGAAATTCTTTGAAACTCCTGGAACCACTCCCTGTTTTCACTAGATGAACTAGGCTGCATTTCAGATAAATTCATTCTTTTGTTCTCTGTCTAGGACACCTGTAAGACTATTTCAGCAACCCTTTGCCCAAAACACATGCAAAGTAAAAATCAAATAGAAGATTAGACTGAAGGCTCAGGAATAACGAGGCTGAGAATTATTAAATAGCCCAGTTAAGCTCCATTTCAGAAGCACCTAACAGCACTTTTCCGGGGGGATCAGTGGCCCCAGGGAACACTACAATGTGTGTTAGCTGCAAAGTGAAATTGTACATTATTTCACAGTTGTAATGGTAAAAGAGGAATATTAAAAATATTCATAGCAGCTGTGCCTTTTTTTTGGCAGGTGGGAAAGAAAAAGAAAGTTCACTTCCTCAGATCCGAGAGTGCTAACTATGATGAAAATCTTTTGCACTCCGGCTAACAAACATTGTCTGCTTTGCTTGACTGATGAAGATTAGCTGACTTCTTACATTAAAGAAGTTTGTCTTGTATGGGCTGAAGTGACAAGACAATAACTAAGTGCTAATTGTGCATAACCAACACTAAAGATATGCAGCCCCATTATGGCATGTAACAAATGAAGCGAACAACAGAAATATATTAAGAGCTTTAATAATGATACCAGAACTGTGGTTTGGAAAAAAACAGGATGTGAAGGGTTTAGGAAAGGAAACCTAGGACACTGTGTGTGCCTCTTAAGTGAGTGCTGTGGGATCCTGTGCCTGCCTTGCTCAGAATACTGCTTCTCAGTTCTGTGGCAAGACAAAATTGATATAGGACTTCAAATAGCATTAGAACCTATAATTACTTTGCATTATTATATAGTTTAAACAGTGGTTATTACTTGCCTGGTATTTTAATTTCCCATGCAACATGATGAAAAAGGTCAATTTGACTTTTTTTAAAGAGCATAATTGTAGTGTGCTACACTTATTAGCAGTTGTACATTTTATGGTTCTTTAGGGATGTTTGATTTTTAAATCACTACAGCGTTAAAAAATAATACACTGTAGGACAAGGGGAGTTAGGAAAGCTTATTTAGAGCTGTGTCTAGCTTTGTCATGTTAGACTATTATCTTCCTAATTTTTCATTGCTTCCCTAAAATTGTACATCTTGCATTTCTTCCCAAATGAAGAACTGAAAAAAAATATGAATGCTATAAAACGCTAAATAGGATCATGTAATAACTGAAAAATAACTGAAAATAATAGAGACATTAAGGAGTGGACATAATTGGCTCTCTCACTTCCTAGACCTCATAGAAGTCTCTGGCAAAGCTGCTATCAGCACTCGTGGAATCAGAAACGGAGCTCTCGGTGAAATCTCTGACGGGATTTGGCCACCACTCTCAATGTAGTTGGTATAAACTCGGCTCTATTCACCTCTGAAAAAAATCGGTTGTTACAATTTTACCATTTTTGACATTCCTTCTCCAACTGTGCCATATGGGTGATGCTTCAGAACAGGATGTCAGGTTTGGATCCATGGGATTTTTATAACCTATGGTTTGGATATGGAAATAAAAATAGGACTATAAGAGGTCCAATGCTGCTACAGAGGAAATGGTGGGAACAACATCTTTTAAATTTAAATGATTACAGTGCTGGCAACAGGAAGAAACAGTGTGTACTTTAAAAGAAATACATGTGATAAAAATGAAGAATTAAAGTGAAATTAATGCAATAATGACAAATGGTACTGCTATGCTCTTCTGCAGAAAAGGATCCCAAAGACCTTTATAAATATTAATTAATTAAACTTGACAGACAGTCTTTTGAAGGAGAGGAAGTAACATTATTCTTTTTTATTGATGAGGGATTTGAGGCACAAAAAGTTTTCTGGGCAAGGTCATGAAAGATGTTCTGTATCAGTCCCAAGAAAAGTATCCAGGTTTGACTCTCTATCTTGGGTTTCTACTACTGGGAAGTGTTTCCTCTTCTCTGGAATGTATGCCCACACCAGTGCCCAGCTAGCACGTACCTTATGGAACAGACCCAAGAAATTCTCTTACCTCTGATTACAAAGCTGACATGCAAAACAGTCCAGGTGATAAACATTGTCCTTTGCTCTCATCACCATCTCAAAAGCAGGTATGAGCTTACTGCAGGCAGCACAGTTTCCTGTAACGCCAAATAACCTAGAGGTACAGAAAGAAATATATTCCTGATTCACTTTCTTTTCTTAAAAAAATATATTATTTCTTTCCCCCCAGAGTC
Source organism: Orthonyx spaldingii (assembly GCA_013397795.1). Classification (NCBI taxonomy): domain Eukaryota; kingdom Metazoa; phylum Chordata; class Aves; order Passeriformes; family Orthonychidae; genus Orthonyx; species Orthonyx spaldingii. Next base: position 1,815,236 of record VZTJ01002639.1, on the reverse strand, counting down.
TGGTGTTTGACTGACTCGCCAGCACACCTCCTTGTGGAAAAGCTGGCCTTTGGTGATACAAGTCTGCCCAATTTACAGCACAAAGACATAGTCTTGCTGAAGAGAGCTTTATGATAGACTAATATTGCACTCAGTGTGATATTATATTTTTTTTTTTTTCTGCAGGTTATACTGACCTTTCTTGATAAAAGAAAGAGCTTGTTAAACTAAACAAAGAAATAGTAAACACATTAGGGACGTTACATAACTGTGCAGACAGAGGTCAAGCTGTTTGCATAAGTGAGAAGAGTCTTCTTCTTAGATCCTACCGTGTAGGAGAGAGCCCCACAACCTTGGCTTTTGGTGCTACTTATTATTAAAACACACTTTAGCTAGAAAAGAAATAACACTTGAAAAAGCCAACATTCTTTGCATTTTTGACATCTAGTGCTAAAAGCTTTACCACTATTATTAAAAGAACATTTTATGAACAAGTCATTTAAATCGTCAGAAAGCATTAGCGGTTCATGCACCTTACAACCCTATACCATAGTTATTGCTATGATTATGTTATTCAGGTAGCACATTAAAGTAAATGAGGCTGTAAACTATATATAGTCACATCAGGAGTAGAAGTATAAAATACTGTAAGAACAATATGAAATGCTGTTTTTGCCAGACATCTATAACATTTTCTTTTTAAATTCCCTTTGCTAAAGATCTTTCAATACTTTTCAAGTGGGTGTATTACACACACAGAAAACAACATACCGAAAAAACCCCAACCAACATACATACACATCCTTTTGTGACACAGAAGGATTATAATGAACAAGAAAAAATACGTTAACTCTACGTGGCAGCAATCTTTGAAACTAAGTTTATTTAAACTACTTAATAGTTGTGATGGATTATTAAAAGTAATGCTCTGCTTGTGCAAAGCAGTTAATGCTGTTTTTAACTATGAAGCACACTAGATGAAAACGCCACATCTGCCACTTTTCTTTTTTTCCTCAACATCAGGCTGACAGCAGAAAAATATAATGGCTCTCAAGGGAAACACCAAATTAAAAGCAGTTCTAAACTAATGAATTCAAAGGTGCTTCTGTAGAAAATTCAGTTTGGTAACATAAAAACGAACACAGTTTTTTAATCACATCCCTCCATTTTACTGAATTTCATGGGTTACCAACAAGCCTACTTAATTCTAAATCCTTTTACCTTCTGCTTCTATTTAAGGCGTGCTGCCTACAAAATAAGTGCCTGTTTAATTTAGAAGTTGCGACCCTTTTCCTCCTGTCTGAGATGCTGGTTACTGTGATCACTTGGAGAAATGCTGGGACAAGGCCATCCTCATCAGCTCCTGTTAGAATGACTCAAGTCAACTTCTATTTTTGTGAAGTCTGATTACTAAAATTATAGGTTATTTAAGCAGATAATAAATATTCCTTTTGTAAAACACTCTGTTCCAGTTCTATCTCCACCACACACGGGTTTCACCAAGGTTACCTAAATCCCACTCAGACTTTCATTCCTTGTCTGTAAGAAGGACACAACACTCAGTTGCCTTCCAGAGTTGCGGGCTGACTTTGGGTTAGAGATGATTACACCCACAGACCAAGGTACTGACTCTGTTTTCCTGCACACCTGTGTAGAAGATGACGGTAGTTCAGTTGTATGAGGGAAGCAGACCAGGCTGCACAAGGTCCCAAGGGCTGCAGGTACATAGTGTTGTTATTCCATGTGGTTGCAGTAAAGGGAAAGTCAGGCTGTAAGGCTTGAACACAACAGCAACATTTAAAAACAAACATAAGAGAGGTGCCCACCGTCTCCAAGCTCAGTATGGGGGGATCACACAGCACCTCAATGCTTAGATGGTTTAGGTGCAACAGCTGAGTGCTTGAGACACAGCTGAGAGCTCTGCCCAGACAGGGTGTGAGGGGCAGTGTCACCTTCCATGGCCTCTTTGCAGGTGTGTGCGTGTGAGAACGTGGAAATCCATTACAGCCAGCATTGCAGCCTGCATGTTGCAGAGCAGGGAAACAATTTGGGATTGTCATCCACCACTGCGGAGGAGGGAGATTTACTGCACCCAAGTCCACCAGGTGCAGATTTCTACAGTCCTGAATTTGAGAGGCCCCGCAGAAACTGCTTCAGCTAAGCACCAGATACATTAAAATTTTTCAATTACGTAAAGGGAAGGAGGCCCTCCTTGCTGTTAGTCCTTCTCCACCACACACAAAACAAACATGTGAGATTTATATTAGCTATTGTTAATTTTGGATAAAGCTATTTATATGAAGAACATAGTTTTCTGCCATTAATAATAATAATAAAAACCCCACAATGCCATTTTGAAATTCTGGACATAGTTTCCCCCAATTTCAATTGCTCTCGCTCCCTGAGCATTTATCAGCTACCTGATTAGAATTTGTTTCCACACAAACCATTGATCATCAGCCTATTACTAGGCAAATGACAGTTAATTACCCACTACATTAACCACTGGGACCTGAGACCTGCTTCTGCTGCCATCAGTCAACATGATAAATGTGGCAAGTTCAGTAATGCATGGCCAGCCCTGAGCTGCCTGCTATAGTGTGAACAACCCTCAATCTCACTTCCAGGCCCAGGAAAATCTATGGCAATCTGCATAATTACAAGCTCTGGGTTAATAACAGACAAATGATTTGTTGCATCTAAACAAAGTCCTTGGAATGGGCCTGGTCTCCTGTGGCTGCCCGGGCTGCTGTTATGCCACCGGTGTGCTTCCCGCTACAACATGCACAAAACACATCTCCGATGCTGTATCCTTCCAATTTGTTGCCCTCCAATTTATGGATTCTGCATATGTGATTTTTAATCATTAAAGAACTCTTGAAGCAATATTATCTTAATTATTCTCTGCTGTAGCCAGGGAATTAGGCTTCAGACAAAATTTTCTTCTTCTGTGCACTTTCCCTGCCTCACTGGAGGCTCCATCAGTTTTCATCTACACCTGGACTCTGAAATTCTAATGATGAATTATTGCCCCTTTTCCTAAGAGGGTGAACCTTACAAGGGAACATTTTACTGAACTGTCAGCTCACAGACTGAGTGCGGAGATGCGGAAATCTGATCTAATTTACTGCAAAACGATGCATTTGTTAGACTTTCTCCTCAGTTTTGTCCAAGGATCAAAAGATCAGTCAGGAGCCACTTTCCTGTACTCCTTTGCCCAGGAGTCGAGTGCACTCAACTCTCCACATGCCATTTTGTTTTCCTCCTCTCTTCAAAACTGTTACACAAACAAGTTTCTAAAACATGAATTTTACTACTGGAAGGGAGAAACAGTTTCTTGACAGGCCCTTAAGTGGAGCTGATGCACCAAGTGCACGGTCTCTTGCTTCATCTATTTTACCAAAAGTATGGCAAGGATTTAATTTCTACTAGTACTTGCAGCTGCTTAGTATCATTCTTGCTCTATTTCCTTTTTCTCTGTGGTAAGAGAATGCTTAAACTCAGTAACATCTACTTACAGGTAGTTAGACTGTGCCCTAGCTACCTCAGCAGATTAGAAAACAGAACCTTACTGATTTCACCTAGGAAGAACAGATGAGAAAATTCTAAAGTATCAGGACAGATCTTTTCTCTTGATAATCTGAACCAACATCCGGAATTTTACATTTATTCCATGTATATACCCCAACAGAGATTAGAACAATCAGCCACAGCAAAAGCTTTCCATTCTTAATGGATTTGAGCAGTACAGAACATCCCGCGCAGAGCTGAAAAATGAAAGACATGCGGAAGCCCTTCTACAAACAAACCCAAACCTGACATTTTGAGCAGCAAAGGGTGTGATTAAGCACCAGGCTATTGATTCTACTTTGGTAGGTTTACTAAACACAAACCTGAAGGTTAAGTACTGAGAGATGAGAAACGGGAAAAAGTTGAGAGGGGAAAGAGAGGAAAAACAGAGTAAAGCAAGAGTGGACAGATACACAAAATAGCTGAGAGTTTGACTAAACGACACTGTTCTCATGAGGCATGTGCTTTCCAGAGGGACCCAATTTAACCACACAGACACCAATTTCCATCCACTCCTACAGATTTTGAGTGAGGCTCTGAGTAAGCAGGGAGGACCCGGTTCTCATCATTGCCTAGGAAATGCTCCATCACAGAACTGCACCGTTAGGAGAACTGCTATGTGCCGAGACGAAACGGATTTGGGCCGTAGTTCCCTGTCAAATTACAGGGGACTTTCACAAGACTTAGGATCCAATGTTTTTGGTTACAGCTGCTCCTACAAGCTTCCTCCTTTTTGCCGTTTGTGTTTGACAGCTGTCCGCTGTAAGATCCATTGGTTTGCTACCAACAGCACTCCTCTGCCTACTATAATTTTGTATTAAAATGTTGCATGATTTGGATAAGATGCCTGGGTTTCCAGTAGGAGGACAAAATATCTGTTTGCACAATGGAAAATGAAGGAGAAAAAAACATCTTAAGATAGAGGAATGACAAAGCAGACATTAAATGGAATTTCTCCTGTGGCGCAGTAATTACAGATAGTTTCACATAGTTTCAAATTATTTTTTCTCCTCATTCTCACTACTGGGTTAACTAGGTTCATTAGGGAAAAAATATATATTTGGGAGCTGAGTTCTAAACCTGCCTTCACCACTAACTGAGTGGGTGACCCTGGCAACTCACTTAATTTTGGTCTCAATTTATTTGTTACAAGGAGGTGAGACCTAATCTTCACATTGTAATATCCCCACTAGACGCTGTTTCTATAAAAAATTGAAATGCTACTTTCAAACCTCCGTTTCACAGTGCATGAGGGATCAAAATAATACACATGCATGGTTTAAAATGTAATCAGACATTTACTGAAATAGACAATCAGCTATTTTTTTCCCTAGTAGGTTTGTGTATTATTCAGGATTTCAATTCAAGCTGTATGCACTGAAAGACAGAATTTGGCCCTTAGCAAATACTTCAGACAACATAAGATGCTATTTGGAGAAGCATAAAACCACATAAAAGAACCTAAAAGTTAATGAGAGAGACCAAAAAAATTATCTAAGCATCTAGATTACAGAGCACATTGAAAAGCATAGTTTTGAGAACATGTAAATTTTACATGCTGAGTGTTATTTAGATTATTAGATGGAGATTTCTTAGACATTTTGAAGTGACTTTGGGACACAAGTACTACTGGCTTTAAATAGTCTATATTCTCTTACTTCCCACAAGGTGTTTTCGAAAATCCTCCCTGTCAAATCATAGAGAAAAGGAAGCAGGTAAATTTGTCCCACATGCATTTTCATGAATGCCTGAAGAATTTATTTCATTCCCACCCATCCTCCCTTCCCTGGAAGAGCTTCCTAAATACTCATTGAAAATTAAATGTGCTTCCAGCCAAGGGGAGAGGAGAAGCTGCCCCACTGCCAACTGAAGTTAAACCACACAAGAAAAAAGAGCAGAGTTTCCATTGACCCTGCTCATCCACAGCCCTCCTGGCTGCACTCACTGGTATCCAGTAAAAGACTTCTGGTGGCTCTGCTTGAAGTAGCTCTGGTTCAATAATCAGAGATTACATAGAAAGGAAGAAAAAAGGTGGGGAACAAGCTGACCTCAGGAGAAAATGACCACTTTTTAAACAGTCCTGGATTGTGCCCTTTATCCTCAGAGCTGCTTGTGCATGCTTCTCTACGTCCCTCTCTTTTAAAATCTTTGACAAAACTGGAGTGTTGAAACAGGTGATCACTATCAAGCTGCAGAACTGGGTGCTCAACAAATGGAAGCCCTGGGCCTCCCTGCTAGATTTCCAACGCTTCCCAGCTGCAGCTGGTGAGGTGGACAAATTTCCACGAGAGCTCGGCTGTTTGGGCACTGAATTATTTTAGAAAATGTAAAATTACATAGGAGCAGTTAGATAGCATAGTTTAGATACCTATCCAGATTAGCTTAAAAACTATTCCCAAATTTCAGATACTGCAAAAAAGGTGAAGAATGAGAAAAGTCAAACAAAAGAGCCCAGTTAGTTTAAGCGTGTTAAGGAAGGCATTCACACACAATTGCTGAAGCATGCTTAAATGTCTGCTAAAATCAAAGGCTGATTCAGTGTTTGCCTTGCTTGGCAATGCTGTGAAAAGAGGGTTAGTTTTGCCAAACTAGAGCTGAGAAACCCTTTCACCTCAGTCCCCTTCATTTTCTTTTGAAAGCAAACCCAGGGACTGAAGAATTAACTTGATGTTGGAAGCACGCTGATGCTCCTAATCCTGTTTGTAGGGATGCCCAGCGTGTGCCACCTGGAAATATGTCTGCTCTTTGCTGAGGGTGAGCTGCGGCGCTAGGGCCTGCACTGCCTGCATTAAAACTAAAAATTTAAGTTGGTGCCTGGATCTCAGGCAGACAAAAATGTGACAGCAGGCCATGGCTGCAGCCTCACAGCACAGTCAGAGTGTGTCAGAGTGAGTTTTGCTTTCACGTTTAGCTCACCTGCACGTGTAAGCAATCCCCTCTGGCTCGGTCAGGCCATGTGTGACGTTTAGCACTTTTCTGTCTGCAGCTCCACCTGCACACTGAAGGTGCAAATCTCCCTCAGGTGAAGCTGCTACTCCTCACGCCTTTCTAATCTACGCAAGTACTGTAGAAGAAAGTAATTGTATGCAAACTGAAGTCCAACAGTTAATGCACGGGGGTTTTTTTGCCTTTCTGTATCTGGGGTGTATGCACTTCTTTAATCACTGTCGGTTGTAATTTAATGTAGATTTCCAGTTTGTTCTATCTGCCTGGTGCAAACTATTTGCTGAACTCTGTCCTGCATCTGCTGATGTTCATGAAACCAAGCTTTTTTTTTCCCTCTGCAGACTGCATGAAAGAATTCTTTATGCAAACTTGATGTGGATGAATTCCATTTTAAAACACCTCTAAACCAGACATTCAAAACAAAATATAGATTTATTTCTATATCCTTCCCTAATTAGTTTATTTTTGTCCTGTGAAACAATCTAAGGTTTCATTTCAAGTAAGCATTACCAGCCTTAATTTTGCCTGGAAAAAACTGAAGCGTGACCAGACATTATAGATGTAATACCACTTTTCTAAATCTCTAGTTTGAAAAAGCTGTGGGAGGTGGGAATTTTGTTGTTCGGTCAATGATGTGTTAACTTCAAAGCCTAAATCACACAACTTTAAAAAACCCTTGTTCATCTTGGGAGCAAATATAGCTACATTGTTTATGTCACAGTCTGCTACCCTGTCCCTTCAGTCATGCAGTCAGATCATCAAACTTTCAGTTTAAAGTTAAAATGCAATTTTAAGGAGTATTCTGGCCTAATTTACTGTCTGCTTTTAATCAAGTCACAAATTTGTTTCATTTTAAATTTTCTTTGACCACTCTGATTGACTCAAATGAAAAGCAGGGATGATTGTGCACGGTGCACAATGATCTATGCCTGATATTGTGGAAATAAATTCAAGTTAAAAATGACCTCCCAATGCACTCAGGGCTCTGCTTTGCACCACCACTCATGCATCGTGACATTCTTAAACTTCTACCAGTAAAGTCAACATCAATATTACATCCATTTCTACAAAGCAACCATATAAACTTCATCTTTCTACATGTTTTACTTTAAATCATGCATATAAATCCATCTACACGCACGGGCTGAATCTAAAAATTTGCAGATACTCGACGTATTTTCATTGTCAAACTCAGGCAACTTAAAGCCAAATTTAATACTCCAACTCAAATAAGAGTAAGACTGCAATATCCCAAGCTGGTTCCCAGCCTGGGGTAGGTCTAACTGGCACAGTGCAGTGGTTTGGCTCAGACAAAACGCTGTGGCCATGCAGTGCTGTGCTGAGAGGCTCATGGCCCAGCTAAGGAGCCACTCGGCACTTAGGTGTCTCCACACTGTTCCCAGACCTGGAAGCTTGTTTACAGCTTTGTGCTATGTCCTGCACGATGTGGATGTCACTCAGGTGACCTTTCAGTTGTGACAAAGCATTGTTGAACCCTGTTTGCCATCTGCCCTCCTTTCTTCTCACCTGAAGGACTGATCTCAAAGATGGTTCACTGCTAACTTTGACAAGATTGCCAGGAATGGATGGACAGGAGGGACCCTCAGGGAGGATGACTTTCACCACGCTCACAAGCTCCATGCAGCAGCCACCAGTCCTTGTGGCAACACCACACACCTGATGTCAGGCGGTGCAGGTGACCTGCAGTCCCTCCTAGGAGGGGACCAGTGTCCCCTGCAACAGGGATATGATGAGTTTGTCACTTGCACTACAGCTACATGCTGCAGAGGAAGCAGAAACCCACAGAAGTGCTACTAAGGTGCATTTCAAACTTATTCACCCTAAAAGGGAAGAAGAGATCTAGGAAAAAAAGAACATATATGAACAGAAAGTCCCTGATGAGCAGTGGCCAAACTTCTATCATTTCCCAACAGCTCTATTGTTTCTCCATTGACTAAGGAGAAAAGGTCTAAGTGGTGCATGTGGAGTTTGCCCCTGGAGATGGGGGAAGGGAAGGAAATTAAGGTACAAATATATAATTAGCTGCCTAATGTGAGGAACATAAAACATAGACATTTTTCATTTTGCCCCAGAGGTGACTGAGAATGTAGAATCTCTGGGTAAGAAATCAATTCACAGACTGTCAGGTAAATACACATTGAAATATAAGTGGGGGGTAAGTTAATAGTTCTATGAGGTCATATAATAAAGTCTATAGTTCTTTCATCAGCACTGAGAACAATGCAGTTACTGTTCCTCCCCTGGTGTAATAGCAAAGACGGTTGCTAGACTCTGAAAATAAATTATGCCATGCTTTATTAAATGGTAAACAGCTGTTCCAGCCACAATACAGCACATGCTAATTGAAGACTGCCTTAAGCAGTCCTATAATAAAAAGCTTTTAAGAGTTGGAGAGGGAAAAAAAAAGCCAGCATCATGACAGACTTACTATCATGGGTTCCCTTAGTTAAAATTCAACACATGGGTCATTCAAGGTGAGAAGTATATTCTGGGAGAAGATCTACAGTAATGAACATTTAAGAATCATTAGCAGGCTCTTTCATGCCACGATGCTGTAGGCAAAGACGTGCTTAGGTAGGAAGTACAGCCACAAGGTTCACATCGTGTTTCCATGTCTTGTTTTGCCAAGAGATATGTATCCAGGAATACAACAAATGTGCCAGGAGAATTGCATTTTCTGAGGTGGTGATCCCCAGCCCAGAAACCTCACTGCTCATGGGAATTACCCAGGAGATCTGGGCAGAGAATGAGGGCTATGGCATGAGCTGTAAAAGAGCACACAGAGGAAAGAGAGAAGATGATACACGGCATCGTGAGCCCCAAAGTGGCAATGTTTCCTGAGCAGGTGTGTCACTGTCCCTTCGCAGAGCTCTAGCCCCTCATGCCAGCCTGGTTCTGTCGAGATGAGGAGGTGTGTGGTGCCCAGTAGTTATCAAAGGGCCTACTTGGAATGCCAAGGTACAGTCTCCTTTTTTTTTTTTACATTTAGAGGTCTCTACTGATCCCTGCACTACCTTTCTAAGCTGCCTTGTGCAAACATCCCTGCTTTGCACCTCAATTTTCCCATCTTTACCTTGCATTAAAAGACCCGGAAGCCTGCTGTGCAAAAGTCCCTTAAGAGTCCTGAATGATAGGTACTATGAAAAATATAAATGTATTTATAGCAGCTACTAACTGACATAAGCATTTGCCCAAGAATGACATTCAGATACACGGCACTCAGACTACCAGACACCTGCTTTCAGGGAAATTGCCCACAGAGCTAAACTAGATGTGCATGCGTGTGCATGTGTGTAAGTGTGCGTGTAAAATGCAAACAGCAAAAAAAGTTTCACAGGAGAGAATAATAATGAGGAAAAGAGCTATGTTTTCCCCACTCCACAACACAATAATTCCTTGTCCTGTCTTTGGGATTTCTCCTTTCTAAAAAAACACTGTGAGATGAGTGCTGCATGGTGAGAGAAGTGATTTTTTTTTAATGTTTGCAATAAGCAAAGTGCTTAGAAATGAGGAAAAAAGGATATGCGTCAATCCATTAGATGGCATGCAAATATTTCATTCTGCTCATACAAATCATATGATGCGCTTGCAAATTCCTGCAACAAAGCACGGGTTTAATGGAACTGCTCTTCCTACAGAAATGGAAGCAGGTAAAGTTTTCCTTCATTGGACTGTGTGAGCATTTCCTTTATAAATAAAAGCTGCAGTATCCAAGGTATTTCCTTTGTTGTGTCACCTTTAGGACTTAGTATTTGAAGTATTCCATGGAAATGGCTATGCTCTGTGCAGTGTTCAGAATTTTAAGTAAAACCTTAAACAGCTACAAATCAAAGCATCGGGGTACTTTGAAGAAGCACATACACTATATACATTGCATTCTGCATGCATATGCATTGCTGGTATCTATATATCATCTACACGTTCACAAAAAACATTACAGCTTTGGAAAAAAATATTTCAAGCAAAATATAAATGTTAAAAAAATAATATAGCTTTCAAAACTCAGATTTCAGCATATTTAGGGCTGATTATACAAGTATGCTTTCAAAATATGTCAGATTCTGAGAAAAATCATCATGTCATTTTTCTGACATTAACCCAGTTGTTTTGATAATTATTGCGCTATAATAACAATATGCATTAATTAAATAATTACAAATAATCTTATTTTTTACTCATGTATTTATTAAATGTTTCAGGTTTTAAGGTATTGATATTTTCACACCTGCATCTGGTTTTATAGCTTCTTCCTCACTCTCTGTGATTTTTGTTCCTTGTCTAAAAAGAATGCTTGAGGAAATTCTGTGCTGTCTCACTCAAATTTATAATTAATGTAGCAGAAAATTATATTTATAATTAAATAAAACTGAGCATGAATTGAGGCAAATGCTTGAAATATTATAAACAGTACAAAGTTGGGAGAGGAACAAAATCGCAAACAATGAGCAGGTAATGTAACTGCATATATTAGAAACATCTCAATTATTACATTCACAAAGGCAGAACCTAAAAAGCTGCATTTCATAAGAAGGTGTCATGTTGACATATATTGCTCATTAAAAAAGGTGCCGTTTGTATATGGGTTACTGTTCTTCATATGCATGAATACTGGTAACACTTTGTGGGAAAGGAAAGCCCTTGAGATTTTGTGTAGTTTGAATATTTAATGTAACAATAGTTTGCTCCCTAATAAAGAAAGGAAAGAAATTTGGGAGACGAGGACATAAATTTGCCATTTATTATGTTGCGCTGACTGCAGCTGGGTATCGGCACCCCCCGCACACCTCTCCAGATCTGCTGTTAAAATTAGTGACTGCTCACAGCAGCTGCTCTTTAACCAAAACCATGCAGACTACAGACGAGAAGCTCCCCTTGTCCCCTTTTTAAGCAGAAAATAGCAGGCGGCATATATAATGTTTGTATATTCTATATATATGTGTGTGTAGTAACCTACTAGTTATCTCTGCTTACACCCCGGCTGTCAGGAAACTGTCAGCTGTAAAGGCGATAAGGTGGGCAGTTTAAAGAAGACACCAAAGCCTTAAGCTTCTTAATGTGCCACGAACCAATCCCATGAAAGCAAACAACTTGAAAAAGGGTTATATGTATTTAGGAAATCTCTCGGCTCCCCTCGCCTTGGCTGGAGCCGGAGCTGGCGCTGGAGTTTTCTCGCCCTAATGACCCCTGAAGCGGCCCGGAGGGATTGTGGAACAAGGCCGTTCCAGGAGGCAGCTCGCTAATTGAGAAGTTGATCGGGGGGAGAGGGACCCGCTTTACCACGTTAAGTGTCCAAATCAAGCATGACTAGATTGACGCCGCCAAATCACCGTCTGGAGGCCACTCCACGCCAGGAGCAGCAGGGTTTTTCACACCTGATGGGGCCCCGCTCTATCTCCATCAAGTCGTATTAAGGAAGGGATGTGTCACAGGGTGGGAGCCCAGGCCCGGACGAGTGCTGCCCGTGCCGGGCGATTGCTGCTCCCCAGCTTTCCCGAAAGTAGCAAGCGTGCCCGGGCGGTGGAGGCACGCCTTGCCAGAGGCAGGCCTTGACGGCTCCCATCGCACAGCCCACCTTCATCTCCCCTCCAAAAGATCAGGCGGGCGCTCTCAGTTCAAGGGGAGCAATTAGAAGAATTAATTCTTTGTTCCGTGCTGAACAGGCATGTACAAAAGTGCTCTGGAAAGAAGGGTGTTTGGGGGCTACTGCCTTTGTTCAAAGCCACCCAAACAGGGGGAGTTTTAGCGATGCTTTGGGCTCCAGCCATTAACTCCCGAGTGCTCCCAGGTGTCCTGCAGGACCGGAGAGGCACAAGCCTTCCTTGGAGAGGAACAGAGACTGAAGAGGGGGGATTTAGAGCACAAAGGGCCATAAAATGGTGAACTCTCGGGCTTTTCAATCACGGAGGGATGCCTAACTGTCTTCTACACTCCTGAAAATCCCCCTCATCAGCAGTTTGATCAAGGTGACAGAGACAGTCTGGGATTTAATCCCATCTAGGATTAAAACTCAACAGTTCCTGCCCCACAGTCCTCGGCATGCATCTACTTTAAAAGAGGGAAGTTCTTATTTTTCCATACTGTCAGGAGATGCGGCCACAATGTGGTCAAGGTTGTCTTGTCGATTTATCTGTTATTTATGTAGAGCAGGGGCCTCCTGAGCTGCACTGAGGTAAAATTTAAACTGAAGAGGAAATATAGCAGGATGGGAGTTGTCAGGCTCTGAAATTCAGTGGAGACATACACAAACAAACACTTAGGGGGATATTATAAAAGCTCGAATAAATTTTTCCTAAACAGCATACATTGTTATATGATGATATGAAAGCAGGCTCCATAGGACTATCAAATCCAGACTTTATTTCTCTTCATATACTATTTATTCCGATCTAAAGAAGGACTGCACGAAGTCAGGGCGGCATAGCAAGATAACATGATTTAGAGGAAAAAATATTGGAGAGAAAATGCAAGGCATTATATGGAGAATATTTCCACATTTACTTTGAAATTTCTTGGGAAACCTCAGCTAGCTTTTGTTTTTTCAGGAATAAAAAACTAACGGACAAACCAAACACACACCAAACCTGATATTTCTACTACTTTACATAAGTCCCTTTTCCCCTGAAACTTAGGGAACCTTCTGTGAGAAATACCTATCCGTGGCTTTAATAAGGATTTTTTGGATAGAAGTATAAAGAGAGAATAGTAGAGGAAAAATCTCGAAAGCATCAGCAAAAATCATTATATGAGAAGTAGCATCTAGCTGTAGATTACATATACTGTATATATTGTATTACACACCGACTTTCACATATTTTTAAATGGGGATCACCAAATTGCATCTCAGACATGACAACAGATAGCTGCAGAGATCGAGATGAAATCTTCCTCCACCTGCAATATCCTTAACCCCCAAAAATCTTGACTAACTCAGCAAAAGTTGTCTCACTTTGTTTCATCACCCTCCCTCTGAAACTGGTTCCTCTGCTCTTGTTGCCAGATACCAGATATGTCAGATTAAAACACTATGGCAAAGCCAGCATTCCTGGGCATCACTCTGGAGAAGGGGAAATGGGGATTTTGTTTGGTTTCTACTGCTGTTATGACTCTGAGCCCCTGAAGATGAGCTGATACTGCAGCTTATCCCTTGCCTGCCTGTTGCAGAGTGAGCAGCAGGCACTGCTGCGAGCACAGACAAGCTGAAGTGATGGGGAGTGATAAGAGAGCAAAAAGTGTGAATGAAGAAATCCCATTCCACTGAGGTGTCGGAGCAGGTAAATTTACCCTGCTCTGGACTCTTTCTGTGATATCCCAGGGCTGCCTTGCTTTAGGACTGGTGCAGGCTGCTGAAGTCAAGGAGCTCCATTACTGCTAGGGTTGGAGGGACAGGGAAGAGGCAGATCTGAAGCTGTGACAGTATTTAATGCACTCTGCCCAGCACGGCAGCCCCTTGGCCCTCCCTGGTGCACTGTGTCTGTGGCTGGTGTGCGCATCTCCATGTGTGTTTCTGGAAGGGAATAATACACTCTGTCATGGAAACAGTGGCAGGGGTTATTCTTAAAAATGAAAGTGCTGCTCAAATATGGGCAAGGGAGCAATGTGGGAGAAGGCACACTTGGAAGGAGAGATGTGGATGGCTCCGGACATTTTCATGCCCTTCCTCCAAACTTGAGGTCACCCTGCGTTTGTGACCATGTCTCCCCCTCCCTGGGGAAATATACTCTGCCACAGGTGCAACAGAGCCCAGCCAGATCTGTTCTGGCGCCTGTACCAGCTGCTGTTGCACCATGAAGTGTCTGGAAAATATTCGACAGACACACATTCCTAGGCATCCCACCCACCCATAACCTTAAAGGGAGAGAAGTCTGGCAGCACTGAAGGAGTATTCTCTATTTTCCTGCACCTTTTGGAGGCCTTTGTGTCAGTGTAGAGAAGATTTTGATGCTGGCAAACCAAAAAGGAGCTACAACTGCTCCATGCCATTGCTGGTGACCTGACTGAAGCACAGTTAAGCAGAAGATAAACATTTTCTGTATCCCTGCTCCAGTAATGCAAACCTCAAGTTCCAAAATACACCCACTAGAGAAACAGGAAGTAGTGAAAATTGCAGAGGTGCCTGCCTCAGTCTTTTCCATCCTGTTTCTGCCAGCAAAACAGAAGCCATTATATAAAATGCTAACTCAGATTGCAGATCTTTTGTTTATTCCTCCCTACAACTGTTCAGTCCTTTGTCTTTGTCTGTTTCTACCTCATTCTATTCATTTTCCCTCCTTTTTTATTGCTATTTCTTTTATTGTTACGTTTCTCTACTATTCAGACTTTTCTGTTCCTGCCAGGTCCATCCCTGTGGTGTATATTTACTCACTCTCACTTGACACATTATGTTTTTGTGTAGACCCTGGCCCAATTCACCATTCCACTCAGGTTTCAAGTCTCATCTTCCACTGGAGTGCATTTTTCTTCTAGCTCCAGTTACATTTTAGAAATAAAACTTTTTCTAAATTGTAGTGAGGGACTTCCAATTGTTCCAGCCAGATAGTTACCACCATTTCTGAGGATTTAAAGATGCATTTGGCACTGTCATCATGGCAAATTTAGGACATGTTCCATTGATACATAGTCTATTCTGCCTTTCCTATCACCTGTGAAGTTAGGTGGAAAGTTTTTTTAGGGGACTTTGAACTATGTGATCTTTAAGGTCTTCCAACCCAAATGATTCTATGACTCTGTGATTCTTGGTAGCTTAAGAGGTGAGTTTAAAGTCACTATTAAGGATGGCAAAGATAGATGAAGCAATGGAGAAATCCTTCCCTTTCTACAACCAGCTACGCGTTGTAAGAGCTGTAAGGGAGGGGATTCGGACAGGCCCCTTTGGGAAGGAGCCCACCAAAATCTGACTCATTAATGTAGTAGAATGGTTATAAGGAATGTTCCTGTTCATAATTTACTGTTGTAATTGGCTACCCTACTGGACCCACTGTACTCACACCTCAGGCAGTACACAACCAACTAGACAAGGCTTGAGCTGCATCAGCTCTCAGTCCTGCACAGCACCGGTTATTCCTCATTTCTTGAATAAAAAATTGTCCTATAAGTTGACATTAGGACCTTTGGGGTGCAACTTGGGATTTTGAGAAACAGACAGGCAAAATTCTCAGAGGTTTCTTATGTCCAAATTCTTTGGAAATCTAGCCTCGAGCTCTTCATTTTGATGTGGTTCATTTCAGCATGAGAGGGCAACTTGAGATGATTTTAATTTTAAAAAATGAAAATTATCCTCTTTACAGACATGCACGTAAAGGGGAAAATAATAAGGCCAAAGCCCTTCATGCTACATTTTAATTGCAGCTGGAGAAGTATTAATCAGAGGGCAGAGAGATGTTTCAGAACAATCAGTTACACATCAGACACGAAGCACACCCAAGGCCAGCTCTGCGAGGCAGCACAGAGGGCGAGCCTGGCAAATGAACACCGAGCCAGCAGCCCACACAAACCCGGTCTGCCCTGCTAGACCCAGCATTTCCCTCACAAGGTACAGCTCAGTGCTGCCTGTATGCAGCCACTGCTCAGCAGGGGTTTTGTCACCTGCTGCCCCATACATGCAAAGGCCACTTTTTCCTCCAACTCTTCCCAGAAGTTCTATGAAGGGATTTCCCCACTATTCATTTGCAATATTAAATTGACCTGAAATTATTGACGAATTATTCATACAGCTAATGACTACAAATTCTGCCATGTGCTCCTCCTGTATCTGCTAGGAGACCCATAGGGGTAAGAGGTGCTATTTCTGACTGAGCTGACCAAAAATCTGCTAGTCTAAAAGAGAGTAGAACTTCTATAAACTGTGTTTGTACAAATATGGGTTTTCCACTCAGATGGTTTTATTATACTGATACAGTATATTCCTATTAGGAGTGCTTTGCCAATATTTAATGTCAATATTTCTAGAAGGGCAAGTTTTCATAGCATTGAATATTCCTTAGTTTCATGAAGAAAAGATTGCAGACTTCAGAAGGATGAATCATATCCACTCCAGTTTCCTGGATCGGACCATGTGTTACCACACTGTAAGAGTCTGTCTGGAAAAAAACCCTAAACTTATGTGCAAATGTCTGATACCAGGGAGAAGTGGGTTTTTTTCCTAATGAAAAGGCCTGCTTGTTAACTAGGCTTTGCTTAGCATTTTTATTTTTATTTTTATTTCGAGTGTTCCCACAGGCCTATTAAATTCCCCTACTCTTAAAACTAATTAAAGGGTATTTTAATTATCCAAGATATCTCAAATCATAGATTATAAAATGTAGAAAGAAAAAAAACCCCCATAGTCTGGAGTAATAATGTGCAGCATATTGCAGTTAGAGATATTTCCCCCGGATCATTGCTCTATAGTTTCACAGTCTTCCATATTTTCTATTTATTTCCAAAACAAATGCTTCTTTTCAGCTTATTTTGATTCCAAACTGTTGTCAACTAAAATGTTTCATGCGCCATCAAACAGTATTTTGATTTTTTTGTATAATCACAGCACCTCTGAGCAGAACTGAAATTCCAGAATCAGTGCATACTTCAGAAAGTACAGGACAGAAATTCACATTTGCACCTGTGTTTGTTTCAACGATGTAAATGGCTGGTTTATAATCACTGAATATTTGCAAACAGCTCGACTAGAATACTTCCTGGCACAGACATTAGCTGAAATTAAATATTGCACTCTGTCCTTGGAGTGATAGCTTTTTTCTACCCTTAACTAAGCCTATGCATGGAAAACTCTAGCTATCACTATCAGATCGTCTCAGTTAGAAAAAAAATACGAAAAAATTCAATGTTCAAAAGAATTTAATTGAAAATTTTGTCATCTCACATTTAATCAATTAATTGTATGCAGAAAAGGAACCACAACATTTCTGAGTTTTCTGTCAAATTCATCATCTGCCATGAAAAAGAAAAGGAGAAAGGAGAATCACAGATCCAGTCTATGATTGTTGAACTTATTGCTTTAATAGAAGCTGAACTAACACCCACTGATTTGCAAAGCAGGAAAAAATCCCAAACAGTTTTTATTCCTATGGTGATTTTTCCCATGCCCCCCCAGCATCTGCAACATCATTCAGTTTCACTGAGAGCAGCTAAAGTTAGACAAAACTCGCTCCTTGTGCCCAGCCTCTACCCCTGAACTAAGTGTTTTAGACAGGTTTAGGAAGAGGAGGAAAGCCAGCTTCCAGAAGAGAGGAGGATTATGGCAATAACCTACTGAATTCCCACCAAACAAACAGACACAATTCATTCTGCGGGCCCATCCGTTCGTGAGCACGCACAAGGTTTGTACAGGGCTTGTGCCCTGATGGGGCTCCATGGAAGCATTTTCTGGTGAGCCACAGTCACAGCAGCGATGGAAACACACACCAGCCTCAGCAATATCACCTCCATACAAGTACTAGCTGGTATATAAAATAGATTCACAGTAAGAGCTCCCTGGTTTATGAGGGAAAAAGCCTGTGTTGCTGTATCATATCACTACATCATAAGCATTTCTCCAATAAGTTGTATAAATTTTTAAACAAGCAAATACTCTTATTGTGCTCAGTAGGTTCACTTGTATTAGGAAGATTTGCAGGACTGGCACCAAAAGGGCAATAGTCATTATCCTCTTTCTCTCTTTTTTTATTTACACATGTGTGTATAGAATCATAGAATCACAGAAGTTTGTGTTGGAAGGGACATTAGAGATCATCTAGTTCCAACCCCCTGCAGTGCACAGGGACACAGTAGAGTGTATCCACACTACAGTAAAGAGAAAATATAAAATACATCTAAAAGAGGCAAATTAAATTTTTTTTTTTTGGTGAATGCACAACAGATTTATCATCTTCTATTACTTCTGCTCTTGTAATTATAACCACGGGTCTTCTCTAGTGACTTGTCTGGCATGACCAAATCTTCTGACAGAACCAGTTGTGCAGCTTTTTGCAATTTCTGGACTACTTCAGACAAAATCATTCCTTCCTCCGTCTCCTGCAGAGGCACAGTGAGGGCCCCACTCAGGTCTCAGCAACAGCACCATTGCTGAGAATTTGAAATCAAGGCACCAGACAAACATAGGTGAAATCAGCAAAACTAGGGAAAGCATGAGAAAGTGATGAAAAATAAAGAATTGTTCTGATTGGGGTGGCAAGCACTGCCCACAGTGCACTAACACTTTAATTATACATAAGTTGTAAGGGGTTTTCTACAGCTATGGTACCTGGTGGGGTTTAACCAACCTCTGTGGTTTCACCCTCCCAGCAGCTTATTGGTCTCTGGAAACTAAAGATACCGAAATATGTCAGGAATGTACGTTCTCCTGTTCTCCGCTGGTGCTGGTGCCAAGAGCATGCCCAATTCCACAGTGAATCCATTTATAACCTTTGCTCCCCTCAGTATCTATTTGGGCCCTTTCCCAACACTCACTGGTGACCCTTCCCCATGGTGGAGTGGTTCAGCAGCTGGCCAGATGTAAGACTGCTGGAAAGCTTAATTGCTGCTTTTAGGGAAGGAGCATCTATTCTAAGTCAGAGAGAAGGCCTTCCCACTTCGAGGAAGAGGAGATGGCCATCAGCCTGCCACCTTTTGTTTTAAAGATGATTCTACGTTTTAGAGTGCATGTTCAAATAAATAAATCTGATTTCTCTTTATTTGAGGTTATATCCAAAAACGCTGGTATTTTGTGTTTACACTTGAACTACTATTTCACCTATAGTGATCACTACTATAAAAGGAAGCTCTTCATAAAGGAACTATTCTGCAAAAAGTGTATCTGTACATGTGAAATAAAAGTTTTTAAAAAACGATAAAAATTCTGTTTGCACAGTGTGTGAGACAGAATAAAAAAACAACCCTACTGTTAAAAATTATATTGAAATATTGAGTAATTTTAATGCAGACTGGAACAGCCACACATTGCAGAATTCAGAACCTGCAAGTAAAATTGACTTCAAAACCAAAATTGGCTTTGTTGGCTTTTATTGCCCTAATCTTTGAGAAATGTAAAAAGCAAACAAAGAGAAAAAAGTATGAATAGCAAAAGAAAATGGCTTTCAGATCTATGTTTGCAATAAACAAATTGTTTGCAACAGAAATATTTCTTTAGAGTGTGCAGTAGAACCTAAATTTGGCACCACCTCTTTCAAACTGTAGAAATCTCGTGTAAAATGAATATTTGTCTTCAACAATAATTTATTAACTTGAAGGTTCAACAAGTATTTAGGCCTTGATACCACAAAAATACAAGTGATGACATCATTTAATACAATTTCATATGCAGAACCATCTCCAGGCTCAGAGTCCAGAAACTCAGAAATCTTTGAAGGACAGCTTCTAGATGTGCTTTAGAGGGCACATACAGGCTTGCAATGTTTTTGTGGCAGGAGGGTTAACAATTAATTTGTACATAGTGTTGCGTTATTGACAACCTTCAGGAATATTATTAGAGAATTATTTCTAGGGTTTTTTGTTTGGTTGGTTGTTTTTTTTGTACTGTGGTGAATATATTAGTCTTACCAGCAGCATGGCAAAACATTCTTTTAGTAGCCAAAATAAGGCTATTACATGGGGGAAAGGGAATAAGTGAGGAACAACAACAAAAAAATTTAAACCTCTTATTACTTTGATGGGGGAAAAAACCCTTCCTGCATTGTTATGCTTATTTCTTTTTTGTGATTTGCTTGTACTTGATGACCAAATGTAATTAATGAAAAAAGCAGGATGTTCCTGGGTGATAACAGAGAATTTTCTGCATGTTTTTCCACTTAAAATAAGAAGCACCTGAATAAATGTTCACTTTTAAAAAATGACTTAATGTACGTGTTCAATTGCGCATTTGTTTAAACCTTTCAATTCCTCTCGTCTCTGGGGAATATTTTGGGTTGATGAACACAAAAACAGAGTGATATTTTGTGGGGAAAAAAAGAGAACAATCCCCTAAAAGCCCCATCTCATATTGTAAGTGTAAAAACAAGAGGCAATTGCCCAAAAATCTCCAAATGAGGAGCTTGCCCCAGAGTGTGTTTTCTGTTAAATCTGAAAATTTTGTGTCCACTTATTCCAAAAGCCACATTTGTATGGTTCAGATAGACACTCTGGTGGGTATCCCCTGCCTTTCCTAGAACATCCATGCACTCCAACATCACCATGCATAACCCAAAATCAAACCTGTTGGGGAGCTTTCAAGCTCTGAGGGCTCAGACACACTTCACTGCATCCATTTGACACAGACATAACTCTGTTTGTCTTCTGCACAAGTGTTGTCCGGTTAGTGTTTGAGAAGTTAAAGCTTCTTCACCAAGCTGTGATTTTGCTAAACAATTCCTCAAGGCAGATAAAAACCAAATGGCTTGTTGGTACCCCGTAGACTGACACACACCATGAACTACCAATTAGAAATTTCAATGAAGAAATGGGAAAGAGCAAATAAATTCTAGATCCAAATTAGTGACCAATAAGTTGACCACTATTAACTTAAAGCCAGCATCTGATGATTTAACTGTGCAAGGTTAGCCACAACACAGCATTTGCTAACAGTAAACTGCTAATCTCACCATGCTTCTGAAACCAAAGGAAAATATGGAGGAATGCACAAACTGATTCAAATTAACCAGGACTCACTATTCATTTTATGAAAAGCACTGGGCGTGCCTTGCATCCAAAAGCAACAATTTGTTATGCACTGTGGTGCTACAGCGCTCCGCAGCAGAACTGTTTAAAAATCTGAAGCATTCCTAAACTGTTTCACTTAAACATTTCTGCAATAAAATCTTATTGAACTGTTGCTTTTATTAATTTTTTACACACTAGGGACCAAGTGAATGCAAGTTGATTTTTTTCTTTTCTCCCTTCTGTATTTTTTTTCTTTTTAAACTTTACCTACTACTAGCAAATAAACTATCCCTCTTTTTTAATAAAACCATGGCCTTGAGTTTTGGCCCCTTAATAGTAGCCTACATGGTCGACTACCCTTGGTGTTAAATTTTCTTAAATTGTATTTCTGTCAGTATATCATTTTTTTAAGCAATGGACCCTATAATAGCATGCTCTGTTCTGTCAGGAGTACATTTTAACAGCGTGACACAAGTATTTTTCACTACAGGAGACAAACAATGATATGTATTACATGCAGTAAACATTGCCTTTGGTACATAGGGTTCTCTTAGCATTCATCTGTCTAAAATTTCATTGTGTCCTGCACAGGGAAAAAAACCCTGCCTCTCATTATCTATTGCCGAGGGCTGTAGGTTTGTAAAGTGCCAACAATGCATTGTCACATTTCTCACAAAACAAGGGCTTGATTGAATATTACAAGAGCAGTAGAGGTAGATTAAGGGATGTTTTAATAGTGAAAACAAAATAACAAACCTTTCACTGAGCCGCTTAACTAATGGTAATGTAATCAATATTTTTTCCCCCTTAAAACAGGTACCCTTTCCCCAAAACAAGTAGGGACAAGAATTTCATAAAATAAAGATGTTTTGCACTTAATAGCATCCTAGCAAGAGGAGAGGAAAAATGGCAATTTTTCTGGGGGAAATGTACCCAACCCTGCAATTTTACAGTACGAGGACTGTGATAACAGTAGTTCCAAAACACACAGTGAATTAACAAAGGGCCGCAGTTCAATAGTTAATCAGACTATTATGCTCCCAGTTACTTGGGAAAACAAGTTTTCCAGTGCTAATGTACATGAAGTGCCCTGTAGGTATGAGGCACTACCCCTGAGAATCTCTTCTCTTTAGGTGGATGTACGTGACCTCATGTGAGCTATCTGCAGCGGGATCAACTCCTCTGTCGTGCATCGGGTAGGCTGGGAGTGGATTTATAAATGGCTCAACACTGGCACAATTCTCCTCCGATTCCAAAAACCAGCAGGACTGTGGAGTACTTTGAGAAGCCTCATCAGCTTTGCTGAACTCAAACATGACTTTCCTGCAGCACCAGAAATGGGTAGCGTGTGGAGAATTATTCACGAGAGTAAAATCAATCAAAGTATACAAAATTACTCAGATGAAAAACCAATGCATTATTCACTTGTTAACTGATCCTTAAAAAAAATATGACTTTTCCCCTCCCTTTGGGGTAGAATCATCATGGTCAGAAAAAGAAAACAAGCAGGATTGACTTAATTTTTTAGACAGTTTGGGTAAATCCACTGCGCCACAAAACCATTTTCTGTTGTAGGCAAATCACTCACAAGCTCTCAGTTGTCTCTATTATAAAAACCAGAACTGGTCATTTTCTCAGCTCCAAGGGAACAGACACCTTGGGCAGAAATCCTGCAGTCCCAGGTTCAAATGCATGGCAGAATTTCCTCCCTCAAAATCAGGAAAGGCTTTTTAGTGCCAGGGAATTATTGGAAAGGAATTATCACAAGCACTAATTTAAAATAAGCTAAAAATATCTTGGTGAGATCTTCTGGGCCCAAAGCAGAGAGGTCTGCAGCACATGAAAAGCAGCAGTCTGTATACAGAGGATAACATTAAAACAAACAACATGTATAGCTGGGGAGGGAGAGAGGGAAAAGGGGAAGCAAATGTCTTTTTAAAAGGTGAGAAGGCTTCTTAAAAGCCTGTTATGGAAATTAACAGGGATTTCTTCTTCCTGGGAATATTTTAAATTAAAGCGCTGGCATACAAAACGTCCAGTGGATCGATCAAGGAGAGGCAGATACACAACTTTTTATCCCAGGCACATAGTTCATTTTGCATCTAATAACTGTTGGCTGTTGTCAGGGCTGTTTAATGGGTGGGGGGTTTAAAGGAAGAGAAATTTACAGCTGTTTCACAGAGACAGAGAAGAGATCATTTGCTCTACATAGCCTTCAAAAAGAAATATAGACAGTAGCTGGCATTGGTAAATGCTGAGTTTCCTTGCCAAAGCCTGTAGCCTTATGAGATTCTCTATGCATCTTCTCAGCCGAGCTGAAGAAGGTTTGGCTGGAACAAAATTGCTTCTCACCAGCAACATCTGCTACAAGATCTGGAGATCTCTGTCATAACAAAGCCTGTTTTCAGATTCCTGCCCTCCTGTAGGTGCTGAGTGCCAGATGAAGGGGCTGGAACAGGATAAATGGACTCTGCAGGCCCTACGTCCATCTGAGGGGGAACTGCCATAAGAAAGGGGAAACGCAACTCCCGTCCAAGGGCCCATCCGACAAACACTGTTTTGGCAGAACCAAAGGGTGGTTCACAGCAGATGTTCTGGATAGACTTGTCAACATTATGCTGAGCTCCTTTGGCAGTGCAGGTCTGTAAGTGTACAAAAATAACTTCAAGAATCTTAGGTTGAAATTTTGGCACTGGGTGGGATGACAATTGCTGGCTTTTTGTAGGAAACTTCCCTGTCTGACCATGCAGGAGCCACTCTGGCAGTCACGCTCCACCACCTGAGCTGGAAACAAAGCCCATTTGGGGCAGCTCCAGTGACCTGGCAGGGACAGGTTCCTGTGTGATTCCCCGCACACCCCACGCTCACACAGCCAGACCAGGTTCCCCATAGCAGAGTCCTGGGTGTCTGGATCCATGAAGCAATTTATTCACAGCAGGAACACAGAAACAGCTCAAGCTGGTGCCTCCGAGGAGGGACCCCGAACTAAGGAATCCCCCGAACAAAGGAACCCCCGGGCTTTCATCCCCTCACAGTCCAAGCTCCAGATTCTCTGGGGTCTTTCTGCTGAGCCATCAGCTCCTGCCTTTCTCTGAGTGCCCACAGGTCCCTGAGCCCCTGTTAGGCAAAGTAGAGCTACCTGTACCGGCGGTGCTCCTCCACACTTTCAACTCTTTCCTAGCTAGTCTGTCCAGGCTCCAGTAGGACCTGTCTGAGGAGGTTCCCACCAGCACTTCCCTCACCCTAACAGAGAGGAACCACAAAATGGAACACCTAGGCTGGGGATGCAGAGAAAGGACATGGAGCAGAATGGTACTGGGCTACAGGAGGCCATCAGAAAGAAAAGTACCAGAGAGGCTGAGAGAGAATCGTATGTGTTGCCACATCAGCCAACGTTGCTCAGGGAGCTACTGCCCAGAGCCTTCACTGCTTTGCCCATCCAGCCGTTACATGTCAGATCTGCAGCCTGACCTCTCCCACTTTCTCACAGTGTGGGGGGGCATGTTTCAGCTGCCCTGCTCTCTGCACAAAACAAAAAAAAAGAAAAAAAAAAAAGAAGCGATTATTTGACCCATTTCCATTCCTGCATTGCTAAAGAATGCAATGTTTAGGAATATGTGACAACTCTGTCTTTAACACTGATCTATAAGGACTGCCAGGTAATTAGGTTGCTTGATTTCTTGAGACTACAGAAAAAGCTAGGACGCCCACGGTGGGCACACGTGCAGTAATTGCTATGTAACAAGATGCTCACCCATCTGTCCAGAGTCTTGTGTATCCATTCACTTCAGCTCCACTGACAGACACAGAAGGCCAGTCTGACTTTGGCATTCATAGATGACATTGCTAGAAGAGGTTTGCCCCCCACCTGCTTTTTACTACAGCAATTAAATATTCATGCATTTGCTACAAAGCTTCTAAAGCAGATGAGAAATACTCATAAAACTAGATTTAAATCACCTCACCTATCGCCTATTTCATTCCAGACACTTTGCAACTGCTGGAAAAGGTGTTGACTACTCCTAAATAAATGCATGCAGGGGTAAAAACAGAGACAAACCACGTGCTGCTCACAGCTCTGTATCAGTGCAACAGCCTAATGTAAAACAAAGTCCTTGGCTAGTGCTACCGTGACTTTCATGTGCAGACTAAAGACAAAGCTGGGGACCTGCTCACCTCCCT
Organism: Orthonyx spaldingii; assembly: GCA_013397795.1. NCBI lineage: Eukaryota > Metazoa > Chordata > Aves > Passeriformes > Orthonychidae > Orthonyx > Orthonyx spaldingii. The sequence continues at coordinate 1,789,910 of VZTJ01002639.1, read as the reverse complement.
TGTGCATCAAGCTCATGGCAACAGGAGAACAAGCAAGGAAGGGAAGCTAAAAGCAGGCTGGATTTTGCTGTAGCCATTATTGTGTATCCTTCACCATCCTCAGACACAACTCCTTTTCTTTACCTCCCCACCACAAATTTTGGGTGAAGCCTTAAAAAAACCTCTAACATCCATTGTTAAAACTCACAAACTAGAAATTCTGTGCTTCGGTGCAAGCAGCGACTCAACTTTTGGGACTTTTTGGAATCACTGCAGCAAGTCGTGAATGATGTATGAAATGAAAAATCCTTGCTCACTGCACACAATTCAGATAGTAAAATCTCCCTGGAGCATTAAAAAAAGCACTTGAACGTGTCATTTTATTTTTGTCCTGTGCCCAGAAGACTCCCTCATCTCTCCCCAAGAACATGCAGATACCTCAGCTATCACCAGAGAATGAGAAAGCACTCTTGGAGCTAAAGTAGATGGGTTCAGTTTACACAGTGTTTCCAGGAAAAGATACAGGGACCTGGAGCAAACCAGACAGAATTATATTGGAGTCGCGTTCAGGCCTTTTCCAAACACAGGTTTTTTGGTCATTTTTTAAAGTAATATCTAATCTCATCAGCCTGACTCTGTAACTTGATTGACCTTTGGAGATTGCATTAAGGAAGCAACAGCAGCATGTTCAATGTAGTTAGAACCATGAGAAGAAACATTTGATATAAATATCATGTGTGTGACTAGACATCATTTATGTTGGGACAAATACAGCAACATGCTTTGAATTCAGGCTTTTATTCTTTGTTACCCCTTTACCGAAACTTTTTTTCCATGCTTGCCCTTTAGTGGTGACCTTTTAAATCTGGCAGAGCCAAATGTCTGCTGCCACAATTTAGCCATCTTTTGACTCGCTGCATGTGGTGCTATTACAATGAGATAGGACCTTTTTCTTGTGGTTTTTGAATTGTGTGGGGGTTTTTTTTTTCTTTTGGGGGGAGGCGGAAGCTGTGGCAGCAGCAATACAGAACACAGAGGAATGCTGGATTCTCTCAATAGGGATTTCTTCCTTACCAAAACTCCTGCATGCAATGGGCAGCCTCTGTTCACAAACACACAGAGCCCCCCCGTCCCTTCCTCCACATCCAAAATGACAGATCTCCAGAATTAATCTTGCAGCAAAACCACTCAGTTTGGAGCACACAAACTGTCACTCTTTCCCGATCACTAAAAAGTGGGGAGTTGCCCAGTTTGCTGGTGCTCATTTTGAACAGAGGGAGGATGGAAAACTGACAGCAAGACTACAAATCTACGGAAGCGTGATCTGTCCAGATGCACATGTCTTGGTGACTGCATTTAGTTTTAGGAACAGAAAGCAGGGGTCCCATCTAAAGACAACTGATGTTGTCTTCTCTTGACAAGTTTTCTTAAATTTGCAATTTAATAATTTTCCCTCCCAAATTCCAGTGATGAGGAAGGACAGTCACCTACATTGGCATGATGCATCTGTCATCTTTCAGCGTTCTGAAATTTCAGGGAAAGCAGAGAAAAAGGTGCAGCTGTTAACCCTTTCTCTTCTCTTGCTTCTTCATATAAAAACCAAAGCTGTTCATACTCCTCCCCCTTGTATACAGCAGAAGGAAGAAGGGACTGGGGGGATCATCAGACACCTGTCCCTGAGGCAGGGACAGACACAGAACTTCACAGTGTATCCTCCACCCAGCAGCAGTTCTGCCTTAGCAGCACTGCAGTGAGGATGAATTAACAAGTTGGATGGTTTGGTTTTTTTGGTGGGGTTGGTTTGTTGTTTTTGGTTTTTTTTGTTGTTTGTTTGGGTTTTTTGTTTGTTTGTTTTTGGTTTTTTGTTTTTGTTTTTGTTTTTTTTCCCTAACAAACAAAGAAAGAGACAGCAAAGACAACGGTAATGTCCGCTCTGCTCCTCCTGTCAGGAAGGTGCCATCCTGGTGTCATCACCCAGTCTGGGAAGCAAAGCACTGCTGGCAGCTCCTGTAGCACAGGGGAGATGGAAGGGTGCTCTTCAATGCCTTTTCTCAGCAGACAAACACACCACGTCTAGGCTAGATTTGGTTTCACAAGAGGTCAGCTAGAGCTTAAGGAGCCAAAGAACCAAGGCTTAAAAGTATGCATAAAACAGTTCTTCAAAATTTGAGGGTAAAAGGGTTAGTTCTTGAGTGCCTTGCCAGAATAGTGGTTTCCAGGCTCACAGTGACAAAAATCACATCTTTCCACTTAGGCAAGAATTTTTCTGGGAAACTTAACATGCTTGCAAATCATTATCTAAATCTGTTTCCTTCTCATTCCAATTTTTTGTCTTCCTATTTTTTTTTTTTTTGGAGGGGGGAAGAGGGGGAGCGGATAAGAAATACTTGTCCCTATACCAGCTTTTTGATACTCTGCTAAAAGCAACAGTATACTTGTTATATAATATTGACAGTATTGCACAAATAACCCAAACAGGAGGCACGTGGGAGTTGGTGGCAAGAAGTAACTTTTTCAAAAAGCACACCTTAAAACCAGAAGGATGAGGAGAAAGAGCTGGATCTCAGAAGAAAAGAATTTATGGTGGTTAAAATGAAAGCATCAGACAAAATTATAAAGTTATTGTATGTCTGCTAAAATAACCTTACACATATATTTATACAAGCAAATATATAAAATAGATAAAAATTATTTTTTCAACAGGTCACGAAGAAAACTGTTCATCTGCCACCATGGTGAGATTATGTGATCAATAACAAGATTACTCAGGATAGTTAGTTCCAGAGTCATTTGTACAGACACAGTACATACCTATCAAGACTGATAATCTGACAAATTACAGTAAATTTTGCAAATATACACTGGCTTTTATTCAGAGTAAACCTCAGGGATCTTGTAGCAGAGGAGATATATTTGTATAAGGAGGGAAAAGAGGTGGATGAAAACAAGCACCTGCTTACCACAGCAGAGAGAGGTCATGCTTCTCGTGCTCACCTTCGAATTATCCCATGGCCAAATTGTTGAATAACTTGCACTGGGTGCTACCACCTACCCTACACATTTCAGGGGTGCTCTTATAAAACACACTTGTATATTTCACCTGTAATTATCAGATGGGAACCTACGAGGAGTAGGGAGAATAAAGAAAGATGCTGTTACGGTGACTACAGGGAAACGCCCAGGCTGTGCTGCACCTGGAGGCAGAGAGCAATTGGGACCTGCCTGGGACCCATCAGGGGTCGTAGTGAAAGGCTCAGAAGAGCCCAGCAGACACCCACGGCTGGATGTGTGCTGGTGGAGCAGTCCTTGCTCTTTGTTTTGCTCTCTGACTCTTCCCAGCAATTCACTCTGCATTATGACTGAATTAGGTGAGGAGGTGCTGGGGGAAGTGCTCTTGGCTAACTTCAGAGTACAGCCAGGCTCGTTAAAACCAGCACATTTGCTGCAGTGTGTGCAGCATTTCCTCTAGGTTTTAAGATTGCTTTAGTAAGTGAAGTTCTGAGCAGAAAGAATACATTTTAATTTACTTTTTAGTGACCCTGTTATAAGTATTCAATGTCATGCTGGATTTTAATTTTTTTTTATTACTATATGGAGCATAAAAGAGCATGAATGCAGTACCTCAATAAAAATGAACATATTTTTCTAGAAGTCTAAAGCTGCTAAGTACACAGCACATGTTCATTAGCGTGATTTTAGAGCATGAAGAGAAAGTGAATCAAGAACCCAAGATCCACAAGCATCAACACAAAACCTCAGGGCTTTTTAGTAAAGTTTTGTCTCATCCCCAGCGGCTGTCTCCCAGGAAAACTGTGGAGATCAGAACCCATGAGCCACCAATGGGTTGTAGAGACAAGCCTAGACTTGGACCATTAAATCATTCAGCAGCAGTTTGATTTGGGGCAGTGGTATGTAGGATTAGCATACAAATAACCATCCTTCCCGTCAGAGACAAACAGGGCAAGGTTGTCACAGGTGTCAGAACTTTGATTGACATCCTAGACACAGCAACAAGGAGCCTGGCCAGGATGAGAGCCCTGGGTTTGAGCTTCTCCTGGACCAGGGGGCCAGGGAGGGCTGTCAATAGCACACAAAGAACAAGGACGCAGCAATTCAAGAGGCGTTTGCCCGCAAAGCCATTCCAATTTTAAATATTTGGCTTTACTAAGGCAGATTTCTAAATTAATAGGCCCTATACCTTTCAATAGGATTATTCAGGGTACACCAAGTCAAGCATGTAGTACACGTTTGTAGGATTAGATTTAATGTTATTTTGGTATAGAACATTCTTAAATGTATCAGATTACAGATTAAGTAAGGAAGCCAGCAAAACACTAGTGCAGAACAGCTTGTCATTGAAACTGCCCTCCTCCTTCTTAACACGTTGTATGAGGCAGACAGACACATTAGGCTTATAAAGACTTCTTTGAAAAGGTATTTTTGTAAATCCAAACCTCAAATCCTAGAAACTTCTGAATTCCATGTAAAATTTGTTTAACACAAATCGGAAAGGGAGAAATGAAGTTTGTTTTTACGGGAAAATGAGTCTATTGTCTTAAAATCTTAATTTTTTATAAAAATTTTGAGAAAGAGTAGCTCTGAACTGAGCTCAGTCCTGACTTCAGAAAAAACCCCAAGATTTATGTAGAAACAACCATAGTGACAGAAGATAAGGAAATCATTCACAGTGATTGCAATTTTCATCCCTAATCTTCAGCCTGTAACTCATTTGAACTATTCCTACCTAGAAATCCTTTGTTAAAATGTATCTAAAAAAACAAACCAAGTTCAGTGATTGTTACTGGATCTATTAGAATTTGATCAAGAATAACAAATTCTTCTGTTTCTTAGAGTGAACACATTTACAAAGTAGTTAATTATCAAAACTATTTACATCAACTTTTCTCTAATACATATTTCTCTTTAAAGCATCTGCAAAGAAATAATATTATAAAATAGAATAAAATAGCATTTATTTTATCCCATGGTGGATCAGCAATGCTGTTCAGTGCAGGGTTACAGTATAATAAATACTATCCACTAAGCTTAAACCTGAGAGACTGAGTCCACTGATATTTACGGCTCGGATGCTTGTCATGAACGAAAATCAGGTTGGTTCTCAAGCATTTTGAACATTATATCAAGATATATATAAGAATATCAAGAGAGATGTCAATATTTCTGTACATAAAGTCCAAAGGTTCAAGCTTTGTCAAAAACCAAGGTGTGATAGCAGCAACACAAGAGCAAGGGTGCATTTACTAACTGGTCTAGGACAGAGTTTTCTTAATTAGTCCAATACTTCAACTACAGTATATTCAAATTTGACAGTCTCACTAACTCTCACCACCCCACTGCAACATTGTAAAAAAGATACAATGAAATCCATAACGTTCTCTGCTCTTACCTCCTACCCCACACTCCCAAAATATTTTATCTCGGTATGTTGCACAATTACCACTTTCACCTGCTATGTGCCAACATCAGATATCATTTTTGCAAATGAAAATATGAAAAGTTTAAATTCCACTACTACAGAACACCACTTCACGCAAGACCTGCAGGGGAATATCCCAAGGAACATCATTCCAGAGACAAACACACTCTGCTCTTTATAAAAAACAGTGATTTTCTGCTCGTGGAAAGTTTCCCTGTGCTGTGTTTTGCTATAAAATAGATCAGCAAGGTTCACTGTAAACCCCAGGGAAAATATCTTGCAGTTAATAATTGGGATCATTGTGCTCTTTGAAAAACAGGTGCCAGATACTCTTCAGTTGCTGGTAGCTGCAGTTCTGATGTCAAGTGGAGAGAGGGACCGGATCGTGGATTCCTTGTGCTGGCACTCCATCACAACATTTTAGCACATGCCTAAATTAACCCTGCAGCTAACTATGCCAATTGCCACGGGGCTGTCAAAATGCTCCATTGTCAGCATTCATTTGAACTCAGTCTCAACTGGTTTAGAGAAGATGACACCATGATCATCTTGCAAGTGCCTGTAGAATGTGGGATGCAGAGTTCCCCCATGATTTCTATGTGTAAATATCATGCCAAACAGATGTGCAGAGATTTATCTATCATTTGAAGAGTTTATGTATCATTTGATAGATTCATATACACAGCTAAAAAAGATGCACCTTTCTAGAGATGACTTGGACATCCTTTTTTTTGCTCTTTTAGTTGAAGGCTCTACTGATCTCCACAGCCATTTTTAAATGTTCCAATGAGATGCAGAGAGACTTAGGTGTTGAAAGGCCAATTGATTCAGGATAAGCAAGAAGCAGATTCAGGAAGATGTAAAGTAACAGCACTGAAATTACATTACAGGGAAGGAGGTGTAGAACATGCAAAGCTTTTTCAGAAGGTAGACTCATTGCTTCAGATATTTGTGTCAGAAACTGCAAAAATTCCAGAATATTCTGAACAAAAATCCCCCAAATGTATAACTATGACTTAGATTTATTAAAAGGTCATCCACTAACATACTAAGGAATCCATTGGGAAATTAGTCATCAAAAAAATAATGCACTTAGTAAGGTATTCCCAAAATATGTGTTCTTAAGGATGGCGATAGTTAAGACCAGTTTCATTTGGAAACCATTTGGGTATTACATACTGTGTATTTTGGTTTCCAAATCCATCGTGATTATACTGAACTTCAGGGAGAAATTAGAAAAGAAAGCAATTTCTAAAGTCAGGAGGGCCAGAAAAGTGTGTAACAATGTTAACCCATTTTGATTTTTACGTGTTATTCAAGCATTTATATCCAAAAATAATGCTATATATTTTCTGGAAGACTTGAAAAAATACAAGAAATAGCAAGTAACAAAATTCAGTAATAGACCTTTTCTTTTAATTACATGATAGAGACCTGAGGGGTTTTTTCAGTTTTGTGTAAAAGGTCCTCAAAAATTAATTAAAATTTCAAACAAATAAAAAAAATTAGAAATGTGGGGCTTTTAAAGGAACAGATATGTAGCAGAAATCATAACTTTTTAAAGGCATCTCTGTGTTAGGCTATTAGAACGAAATATAATTCTACTACATTATGCATGGATGCTCTGTTTCACATATGCTTCTGGTCAAAAATGCAGAAATTTTCCAATTAAACCTTGGATATCAAATCCCATGTCACAATGTAGTTGATCATATTTATTCCTAAAGTCAGTAATATGGGTATTATTTTAAAGCTATTTCATAAGAAGCACTAGTCACAAAGTCACTTCTGAGGAAAAAAAATTAGCAAGGATGAAAACAAGAAAGTTGCATTTCTCTTAAAAGAGGTTACAGGAAATACTCAGCAGAACTGTAGAATTGTTCTTTCACTGGGAACGTTATCCCATCCTCTGGCACTGCAGAATTACTTCGGCTTCCCCAAAATTACTGCTTTTATTGAGCTTTACTGAGCTGCTCTGTGTTGGCAAAACCTTTGTAGTAAAATAATTTTCCATCAAAATACACGGCACTGTAGTACTGTAATGAAGAGCTGTAGGATAGGCTTTAAGAGGCACGGTACTTTCATCTGAAAAGTCTCCTGAAATTCTTTGAACGTTTCCAGGGGATTAATGAGGTATTTTGACAACACACGAGAACCGTCTGGTTTTCAAGAAGCCTTATAAGAGGGAAGATTCACATTCTCGAAAATTAAACTGTGTATTTTAAGCCACTAAAAATAACACAATTATTAAAAATTTGGCAGCTCTGAAGAAAAATACCAGCAGATACAGGGAAACACATGGAACTACTGAAGAGCGTCAAACTTGAGTACACACATTTCACAGCATTTCAACACGACTTAAACACCAATTTTAACAGCTTAATTGAATGTTTCTTATTAAAAGCTATCACAGATGAACTAAAATAAGAACAAGCTAAATAGCCAGAGTGTAACTAAATCAAAAGCATTATTCTTTGCAGGTTGGGTGGATTAACTGTACATCACTTCCCTTATCCCTTTCAACAACTGTTAAGGTGTTTCGAGGGTTTCAAAACCTTTGGCAATTAGCGGAAGAGAGAGTACTCTTGCCTTTTTTTCCCTCTTTCCAAGACACACTAAATGATACCATTTATGTCAATTTAGAAAAACATTCTTTGGACACAGCAAAATTAGAACAAATGAATCACTATACCTACCATATTTTTAAGTATTTTAAAATATTTTTAGGGCATATTCCTGCAAACTAGTAGTCCCTTGAATGCTTTAATGCATTGCAACAAGGATATTAGTGTATAAATAAGGGTTGAGTTCTAGAGAGCTTTAGTGAAGAAAGTGGAGCTCTCAAGCCTCATTTCCATAAATGCCTCAATATTCCTGAAAACCCAGAGTGCTTAAATCTTTAAAGGTCTACCCTTATTTAATCAAGCTGGGCAAGAAACATGTTGAAGAGGCATTTTGAAAACAATTTATAACCCACTACCTATGAAAACATCCACACAGAGTATTTATGCATGCATTTAAGCAAGCTGATATCTTAGGTGTTTGCAATGCTGTCCATGACATGAGAGAGGAATGGGATCTGCTCATCACCACCAGGCCACAAGACATTTTAAAGTCTCTCTAAGTGCTCCTACACAATAATTTTTTAAAATAATAATTGCCTTTAGAGTGCGAGCAGTTGTACAAGAAAAAGCTGTTTCCTAAATTCTGCTCTTTTCAGTCTGCACTGAAGCTAAATATTTTACAGACGCAGCATCTTCATAATGCTTATGGTTGAACACTTTACTTTCTGTAGTCAAGTCTTATTATTTACAAGATTTTCTCCAATGTCCAGTTTTAAAGACTTGGCTTTTCTCAGGTCTTTCAACCAGCAAGTGGGGAAGAGAAAAAACCCAACATGTTCTGTCCCTTTCTTCAGGAATGGTGATCTACTTATTTTCGTAGCTGTTCAGTGGTACTTTTAAAGTCTGCAGTATATTTACAAATAATATCAATATCAAGGTGGAGGGGGAAGAGCGGGAGGAGAGAGTAGATTTTCTGTCATCATCCTCGCTGCTCTCAATAAGGTTCTAGATGTGTTTAAGGGCAAAAATTCCACCCCAATATATTAGTTTTGCTAATCCTTTTGTTATGATCTTGCTTGCCTGGCTAGGGAAATTATGCAGAAAATAATAAAAGTTCTAATTCAATTTCCATGTTAAGAGATGGATTTGGGGAAAAAAAAAATATCAGAAACCATATTCTTTGTGTTTACTAAGAGATATGCACTCCAACATTTAGTATCATGGAGCTGGAGTTAAAACCAGAAACGGCAAAGATAATTTAGCTGCATGAATGCCTGCTCTTCAGTAAAATGCTGCCAAAATTAAATAGGAATGAAACAGCACTTTGTAGTCATTGGTCGCTCAGCGGGGTTTGCGTAGTTAAAAACCTAAGTGAAAAGGGTGATTGACCTACATTGCAACTAGCTTAGCACAGCTGTACTTTCATATTTCTGCTGCATCCGAGGAAGCTCATTATTTAATACAACTGAGTTACATGTAATTGTTCGTCTTTTATTTTACACTTCTTGGGGCCAGATATTAATCTCAAGTGTGCAGCACCCATTACCATGCATCTGGAAACATCCACGGCTGCCCATTTGCAGGCAAGGCTAAGAGAAGGGATTGCACACAGTTGCACCTGAAATTAGGAGGCTGCCCAGGGGTAGGAGAACCTCACAAATATGCAGAAATCAAATGAGCAGATGGAACAGAAAGCAAATCCCTTGGCACCCCAAAGGCAAATGCTCCGCTGTTTCCCTATTGTTTTGAGCAGAAGCAGCCCAGAACGTGCAACCAAAGCACATTTCACACAACTCATACCTGCGGTTTAAATAAGTAATAACATTCCAGTTAACAACCAGTTTGACATGTTAACAGCCCAAGGGCTGTTAACATAATGACTGGTCATTAATGGCAGTAATGACAGATTTCAAAGGGAATATTGTGCTTGTAAATGGACATGCTGCCAGTCAGAAGAGAGGACAGAGTAGGATAGGATGATGCATTAAGATGTCACCGTGCAGCTCTGGAGGAAAAAAAAGGGGAGGAAAAAAAAAGTTCTTGCATATTTCACTTACTATAAATGGACTTGAAATATTGGCGTAAACCTAAGTTCCTTAAATTAAGTCTTCACTTTCTAACCCAGGAGTGTATAAGCAGAAGACAGAAGCCTGCAGGGGAATTATACTCTGCATATCATTTTCGTGGAGTGTGTTATTTCTAACATTGAGCCCTTTCTTTACTCAAGTCAGTTCCCATCCTCGTTAACAAAACGGAGCTCGTTGCTGCCGCGGCCACCCTGGTACCCCGGCGTCGTATGCCACCTCGGAAACCACTGGAGTGCCTTACATGAATCAGATTCCAGCGCAAAGCCTCTCATACCCGGAGCATCTTTCTGGCTCATTACCTCATTAAAGATTCCTTCCATTCCCTCAATCCCTCCCAATCCAGAGAAAAAGGTTTTAATATAGTATAATTAACTAATTTTACCAAAGGAGACAGCTAAAGCAAAGCAAGTTTTGAAGTTCTGAAGATACAGAGTATTTATAAGAAGCTCAAAGTGGGAACCTCAGGGCTCAACTGCAGCAAGAGAGCGTGCATCAGGGCTGAGGGAGGGTGTTATTTTTTTGGCAGGCATCTCTAAATGAAAGATACTGGAAGTATTTTTGCAAACAGGCAAAGACACAATCACACCGTTTATGAACTTAAACGTGAATGCTGAAGCACCCAAACTGGCTACATTACTGTTTGTAGCATCTGTGGAATGCCTGTCGTATTGAAAGGCATAATGAACACTGAGAGACAAGTTAATAAGCAATTTTACTCTTTATAGTATCGTTCAAGCCACATATCCTCTAGAGGGCACCACATAAATTAATAGGAAGCCAGAACAGTTTTATACGCAGCAGACTCCCTTTATGGTTAAAAAGAAAAGAAACCTAAGAAGATAGTTTGAAACCATAATCGAACTCTAATGTGATCATTAGTACAATGGAATTTGTTCCTTACATTCATATCAAGTGGGTTGCTAAATATGAAAGCTTATTTGACTACAAAGCTAGAGAAAATTTAACTAGTTTGTACATTAGCATTAAAAGGATCACTTTTATAGGTTCACTGCATAACTAAGTAGATAAGATGCAATGAGGCAATGACTATTTGCAATTACCTTAAGTGCACCAGTTTGAAGTTTAGTGTAAATACCAAGTTTAAATCTATGCACTCACAAGTATCACTCAAAAAAAAAAAAAAATAATAACAAAATAGCTTCATTAAGACTCAAATAATCCAGAGACAAAAATCAGAATCATCTTAAAACCAGTTATAGGATTTCTCATGTATGGTGGTTTCATTTGCAAAAGTAAAAGGTGGTGTGTATGAAGAAATAACCGAAACACTAGTTTTGAATGTGATCATGACAGAAAAAAAAAAAACCCCTCTCCTTTCTCTGAATCACTTAGTGTGAGTTTTAGCAATCTGTTAGCAAAATATTTACTCCTGTTAAACCTTCAAAGACCAGTGAGCAAGAGTGTGTGTGAATGCATCTGTGCTGGGGAAATGCTTTGCTCATATCTTTACTGCTACATCATTTCTGGTTTTGATTTTAAACATTTGATTTCAAAACATTAGATCTGCTGCACTAGCACTTGGGAGATTCAGTAAGCTCAAAGTCTCCAGTAAATTTGGAACTCAGATGAAACAGCCAGAGCAGTTCTCTCGATCCTGCAGGCATTTGTTGTAAAAAGATTATTAAAATGGGTTTTAAAAATCGGGATGTTAACTCCCCCCACCAAAAGCTTTTCCAAACCCTCTCTCTACACACTCACATAAAGACTACAAGCAACCTAGGTTCATGTACAACAATTCCTGTCTGTTCCAACAGTTTTTAAAAGTGAGGTTTTGTTACCTACTACTTTGGCAGCTTTAACACAATGGGTTTAAGATGCAGCCTCTATGCTAAATTCCCAGCACTCTATCTTGGGTTCAGTTCAGAGCTTTAATAGGTAGCAGAATACTTTGATTAAGTAGTCTCAGTCCATCTGAAGAACTTGATCTGCCTTTCAGCCCTGGCTCAAAAAATGCACAGTGCGTTTGTGAAGGCTTTTTTTTCACTCTTTTTTTCTAGAGGTGGTTAAGTGGAGAGCCAGAGTACTAATAGTTGTTAGCGCTTTAGTCTTGATTCCTGTTCCAACCTACCCATGGTGTATAACTTGGGAACTGATCAGTGTGAGGGAACCTCCTGTTTGGTACCTGTACTTAAGCTGAACTTGGAAGCCAACGCATTCAAAAAGAGTTTTAATTTTTCCCCAGAGTGTTAGTGACTTCAATGTCCCTTTAAAAGGAAAAGGCTTCACTAAAGGGGCAGGGGAAATATTCCCACAAGTTCACCTTAGCCTGGAGCAGCGAGTCTCATTAGGCCTGCTCTACAGGGAATGCAGGAAAGGTGTTACTATAGGAAATAGGTGCTTGGAATCACCCCAGAGGAGCCTTTTCTCTCTACTTACTATTGAGAGCCCAGGGAGACTAAACTTCCAGTTTAACTTATATCCTGCAAAGCAACCTTATTGACACATGAGCTGCAGATAAACTATCCTGGTGCTGCTCATCAGTACTTTGAGTTACTCCCCAAATACTTTTGAGAATGTAGGTTCACGAACAAACAAGAAGACAGAAAAGCTGGTACTGATTTGCTACCTCTAACCAGTGGCAACAGGTTAGCCAGCATCCCAATCAGGTCATCAACTGAAACCAGGAGCAGAGTGGATTGGAGCTCAGACACACGGTTATTAAAAATAGAGAAGACAGTTGGTCATCCTGGTCCAGCTTCTAACAGCTGAGTGGCAACATTCATGAAAGCTTGAGTGCCACAAGTGAAATCCTTTGGCAAACTAAGAGGACAAAAGTGAAAATGGGTGAAACACTCCTCACTTGCAGGGTTCAAACCCTGCTCCGAAGCTGGGTGAAAATCACACATCTGGTTTCAGGCTGCTACACCTGGCCCCCACTGTGCTGCCAGGAGGAAGAGGAGGGAGAGCAGGAGACCACCGTCTCCCCAGGAGCACGGTGCTCTGGGAAGCATGGGAGGAATCACTCTCTTCTACACCAGTATCAGCATCAGAAACCTGGCAACCACCTTCACAACCTGCTTGTGTCTGCTTTTTGACTCAGATTTCAACTTAATCTCCATATTTCAGTATTTGTTCCCTCGTCTCCACACATACTCAACCTTGCAGCCCTGCTTATGCGAGAGCAGCTGCGTAGGAAGGACTGAACAGATCTCCCAGGTTTGTCAGCGAACGGAAGAAGGCCGTGACCTACCTCAGATAGTCTCTGCGACAAAGGATAAGGTTGGCTTTGGTGTACAAGGTAGAGCCCACCTCCCCCAGGCGACAGTCACAGCAGGCACATTTCAGGCAGTCTTCATGCCAATATTTGTCCAGGGCCTTTAGAAGATATCGGTCTTTAATCTTACGGTTGCAGCCAGCACAACCTTTCGGCTTGGTGTCTGGCTGGACTGAGAGCATTTGTATACCTGAAATACAGTAAGACAAGAGAAGAGTGAAAACAGATATTCCCTCGAGTACAAAAACTCTCGCCCTTTTCTTCCTCCACCTCGCTTCTCCCCCCACACCCAGTTCATTTAAAAGTCAATGGTGTAGATAGGATAAAATAACCTAGTCAGTCCACAGCAAGCTGAAAACAAGGCTAAGATAAATTGGAGAGCAGAAACTTCCACTGCTCTAAGTTCCACAGCTTCTCTTTAACACCTCATTTACCTGGTCTCTTTGCTGAAAAGAAATAAGATTAAAAAAACCCCATGAAATATTAAAACAGTTCAGTTGAAAAGTCATCCAATTTCAGCCACAGTATCCAACCCAAAATTTAAATAAAGAGCGTATCTCCAATTTTTAGCAACCCAGAATTTAAATAAACAGCATATCTATATGGCAAACATAGTTAAATCCACATATTTGGATTTATTTGCACTATCTTTATAAAATATAAAAGCATTTCAGGTTCTAAAGAAGAAAAGACTGAAGCTTTTAGACGCACAGGGCAAGAGTTTCTGGGAGATTTGACATAGAAGTTTTGATGCTGGCAGGAAGAGGTTTAGTTTTTTAATATTTTAGTTCTTTTTAGACATATTAATGAAGCAACAAGATTTCCAAAGACTTCAGTACCAGAAACACCAGTCACAACCTGCGGTGTAAAGACCTTCTGAAAAATCTGACTTAAAATATTATCTGCACAAGGTCAGAGAGTTTCTAGTTTGTCAAGAAAAAAAAGAAATAGAAATGCTGCCCCACTTTCCAATCCCAGTTTTAGCCAACAGCTACTCTGGGACAAGAAGTACAGTGGTGTCCATTAAGTATGTATATACCTTTTGATGTAACAGCTGAGAGCATTTAAAAAACCATTCAAACACCTGAAACACTGTTTAATGGACAGAACTAGCAAAAAGTGGAACACAGTCAAGCAATGTTACTCAGAGCAACACAGGCAGCTTCCAGGGATCCATTCAAAAATCAATTGCCCTCAGCTTTACTGTAAATGGGGAGAGGTCAGTGGCCCAAAGTGCTCACAGACTGGTCTCTCTGGTTAGCTGCATGAACTGCCATCCCAGTGTGCTCAGACTAATTCTCTGAAAGTTACTTCTTAGGATAAGCAAAGCAATAGCCCTGTGGATATTTTAGTGGACATCAAACAGGCACATGAGAGAAGGGAAGAACTGACGTGCTGTTCAATATTAGGTTATCTCACTGTTTTAAAGCCAGTGATGTAACTTTAAGAAGATGCTACTCATTAGAGCGTATCTGAATATTGCAATGAGAATTTGTCAAGACTGGGGAACGAATGCTGACGCCAACAAGGAAATCCTACTCCAAAATTTGGGGTATGGAACCCTATTATTATGCAGAGACTAGGAAAGGTCAAATAGAGTCTCATATCAAAGGAAAGAAAATTCAAGAGCCCCTCATCACGAACGCTCTACTACCTAGAGTTAAGAAAGCTTGGCAGACCCAGCTTCTCTCAGCAGATCTTGGCTGGTGCTGTAACACGCCACTACAGACAGGCAGGCTCAGGGAGCTGGAATGCAGACTAGTTGGGGTTTGCTTGGTTTGGTTTGTGTTTGCTTTTTTTGAAATCTCTTGTACAAAAAGCACAAAAACCTTGGAAGCAATGGTAGAGCGTGCCTTTATGGGTATTAAGGCTACAAAGACAAGAGGCTGAGGCATCTCAGGGATCTCCACACAGGTGTACGTAGAACACACGGAATCTATGTGGAGTGCAACAACTGCATGGCCAGTTAAGCGGCTTTCCAGTGTTCCCAAGCTGAACTCCTAAGTTCCACCTGCAAAGCTGATCGCTGAATTAGAAACAGCAATTCTTATCATGACATAAGAGCCCAACAGCCTCGCTCCCCTCTTTGCAATGCAGCCTATCACACCCCCTGGAGTGATGTTTCTGTGGTGGAAGAGCCGTTCAGTGGTGCGCAGGCGGTTCTGTGAGCGGACACCCCAAAGTACCACGGCAGTGCTGCGGCACAACGTCTAGAGCTCATGACAAAAGGGTAAGGTCTGTATTTCTCTATCAACCAGTATAAAAATTGTCAGTGCTGCCCTTCCATTACTCCCCAGCTGATGCTCATAGCTCCTCACCACGTAGAGACTCCTGTGACCTGTCTCTCATTCTCAATGGGGAGGATGAGCTCCCGTGACCTGCACAGGGCACCACAGTCTGTGGCAGATATGGGTACAAGCACACACATTTCCTCTTGAGAAAGCATCATGAGACAAAGGCTGAACCTTTCCAGTATTTTCAATTGACAGCTGACTCCCCTGAATCCTGGGTACATCCATGAAACAGCAAAGTAACATGACTACAAATAAACGACTCAAAGCAGTGAAAATATCAGAGATTTTTGGTAAGGAACATACACCAGACTGTAAAGGGAAGTCCTGCTGAAACTCTAATAACCTCACTTGGTCAAAAAGTCTTAATCTGTAATGTTGCTTATTACAGTAGAGTGTAAATATCCACTAGGTGCCAACAACAGGCTTATCCCCAGACCCTCTCTTTGGCCATGTAGAGGACAAATGCATAAAATCAGCCACGATTTGTATAAACTTCTTGTAACTCAGTAAAAAAAAAGTTTAGAAGCATGAAGGGCTGTTCTTCGACTTTAATCTTTAGCTTGAGGGAAACCAGAATAAACCAGGAGCTAACACAGTTAAAGGCTTTAACGAAAAAAATCTTAATGTAAAAATTTCATCGTCTGATAAGGAAGCGGGTTAGAGAGTGGAGGCTGACAGTCTCTGATCCAGGCTGATCTACCGTCCTGAGCTGTCTGAAGGGAACAAGATGCCACAGAAACACAGCCAAACAAGTGAATGTCTGAGCAGATTGCAGTAATCAAGCCTGATAATTCCCAAGGTGTATGCTGCAAACATGAGGTTATTGTATTACAAATAAAACTGCAGCTTGCACATAGCCTGCACAGCTTTTGAGATATTTGCTACATGAGGAAAGTAGGCACAGCCCTGTGATTCACGCTGGTTAGCCCAAGCCCTTCTTGTAGGGACAAGTGAAAAAGGGTAAACAACCCATGGAAAAAGTATTTGCAACCCTGCATGTCTATTTTCCTGAGGCAGAGAGAGAAGGTGGTGCTGACACCCCACTGGCAGCATCTTCAGATTAGGGATTCAATCTGCAGCAGCTTTTGAAAGGAAAAAATGCTTTTCTCCTCTGATAGATCTGATCTGTTCTCACTTTACTTGCAATGAAGTTGGTTCTATTTTATTATTTAAAAATCCCCAAACTACTGACTCATTGTAAAAAAAAAAAAAAAAAAGTTATGCTTTTTTTGAAGTGTAGAAGGGTTCTATACAAAGTCAAGAAGTGTTTGACATATCCCCAGATTTGAAAATGTCCTTTTCTTCACACACCCTGTTTAAATCCCTTGGTTTTGGCAACAGAACATTTTATTACTCTTTTTCCTGTATTGCATGAGCCACCTTAATGCAGATCACCTCACAGACCATCTCTCTTCCCTTTAACATTCCCATAAGATCTCCAATGCAGTTGGACTTTTCAGATACGTGCCCGTGTATTTTTAGCTCTCCCTTAATTTGGCAATAAGAATACCTTGCAGCTTACTGTCAGCCAGCTTTTCACAGGCTGCGGTTTAAGTACTCATTTATTTCCTAGGACATGGGAAGGGCCCTTTCAGAGGCTGACAGCACCCACAAACCCATCCAAACTGCTCTTTGCTGAAATATCAGGTAGCAGTGCACAGCACTGCTGCTTGGCTGCCTTCCTCTCCCCCTCCCCCAGCAAAGCAGAGCTTATGGAGCACTTTCAAAACATCAGACAATTCCCTAAGTGCTACACCCAGACTGTAAAAAAAATAGAAAAATCAAACCCAGCTTTCCCTTCAGTTCTGCAGAGTCCTACCCATGCTCTGCATCACAGAGCAGATCTGTTCTCAGAACTGAGAAATTTCAGTGCCTAGTCTGTCACTGTCAAACAAACTCTTTTTATTTCACCCCAATATGCTTTCAAGGGCTTCCTCTATCCTTCCCTCCCTTCCTCCACCTCCAGTCCCCAGGATACTGCACATAAACTGCAGAGCTGTGTCAGGAATAAGACTTCTTCATCACCATTCCCCACCTTTAGGATTTTTGAAGGGAGAACTTAATAACTCGACTTGCAGGTTTTCAGATTTCTTTAGATTTCCCCAAATAAGTTCGATGCAACTGACTCCCTTCCCTGTTTATTGTTATTATCGTGTGATGAAACACTGTCAACTGATTTGTAACTATGATTTCATGATAAAGAGGAAAGGTTGCTGGAAAAAGCTAAATTAGGCTCCCGGGAAAGGCAGAGAAGCAAAAATCCATCTCACTCAAATCATCACCCTTCTCAAAAATCAAAGGGAATGAAGATTTGATGTAATGAACTATATTGTGTTAGTGATTTCGAAGCATCTGTAAGCGGGATTAGTCTCTGATGGCGCTGAGCGTGGCATGAGACACTCAGAACTCAGTTCTTGTTTGTGGTACAGGCAGTCATTGGGAGGAAGGGTTGGATATTATGTACTGGATCACTTACAAACTTTTAGGGACCAGTCTCCCCCCCTTTTTCAGAGGCATGCACACAGTTCTACCAAGGACAGCAGTACAAACAGCACAAAAGGGAAAACTTGCCTCTAATTAGAAAAAAAAAAATTAAAAATCAGTTTGGAGCAAATTAAGTATTGTGTGCATCAGTCTTTAAAAGCAAACTGACAGACAACATGCAGTCAACAGGAGAGTTAGGTGTCCAGGAGAAGATAAAAAGAATACTTTTCTGGTGCTTCCCCACTTTGTACCTTCATCGTAAAAACATTCAGAGCTCCAGTAATTCAGGGCAACACACACAGACTTGAAAAAAAAAGTTAAGGTTTCAGAAGCTCAGAAACATTTCAGAACTCATATGTAGCACATCAGGAGTCGTAACTAGTTTTAGACTGGCATGTAAATTGTTCTGTGGAAAATTCTTGTTGCCTCCAAGACCCTGCTATTCTGAGTTATTTGACAGTTTAAGGGAAATCATAATTAAAAAAAGAGACATAAATAATAGCCTGTGCAGTGTGGTGCACAGAAATAAGTGGAACCATTTCATTTAAACTCTGGTGAGCTTTTAATTGCCTGGATTGCATTGTGAACCAGCCTAACGGTTGATTGCCTCCATTATGCTCTCTTGTTCTGTGCCATTCATCCGCACAGTCTCAGCTTCTGTAGTTAACACAACAAAGTAACCGCAACTCCAT
Organism: Orthonyx spaldingii; assembly: GCA_013397795.1. Classification (NCBI taxonomy): domain Eukaryota; kingdom Metazoa; phylum Chordata; class Aves; order Passeriformes; family Orthonychidae; genus Orthonyx; species Orthonyx spaldingii. The sequence goes on along the minus strand of VZTJ01002639.1, from coordinate 1,771,138 downwards.
AACACGCAGGGGTTTTTTAAAAAATAAAAGTAAGGATTTCAGTACTCTGAATATAGTCTCCTCTGTATACTTTTGAGTTAATTTTCCATGGTATATAACTAAACTTCACCTCCTGCCCCTTCTTCTACAGAGGAATCTGCTTTTTTCTTTATTATTTTTGATTTTTTTTTTCTTTCTAAATAAAGGCTATGGATTGGGAAGGAGGGGATGAAAAAAAAAAAGAAAAGAGAAGAGGTTAGGCAAAAAATAAAAATGGGAATGCAGTCCCACAGCTGGGAGCAGTGATACAGATTAAAAGAATTTGGCCAACATGGCTAGTCGATTGCCAAGAGACACCAAACAAAAGATTTCTCTTCTTCTTTCCCCTTCTCTTTTTGAAAGCTAGATTGGGCCTAAAAGCTTGTTTCTCTCTGTTCACTGGCCCAGAGCATCCCTGCAGGCTGCAGCCCCCTAAGGGACAACACAGCAAATAGATGTACCCAGATCTTAGGGACCGGAGCTGCTTAGCTATGTCCCTACCCCTGGCGTGTCCCCCCCCTCTCTCTCCCCCAGCCCCCCCCCCGCCCCCTCCCCCCCACTTTTTTGCACCCGGGTGCT
>VZTJ01002639.1:1766816-1768205 GCA_013397795.1 Orthonyx spaldingii | reverse complement strand
TTCCTCTCCCCCCTCCCAACTCCCCCTTTCTCTCTCTCTCTCGTTCTGCAGCTCGCTCGAGTACAGCCGCCCTCGGAAAGTGCAAAGCAGCCAGGAGACAGATTGGGCTTTGTTGGTAATTTCCCATGGTGAAAATTTACAAGCCTGCAAGTGCAGTCAGCAAAACCACATGCATATGCTAGACACAAACACCAGGGACACACACACACGCACGCACAAGTGACCTCTGCTGAAGCTGTTCAGGATCACCTTCCCAGAGAGTGCTCCTGGAGCAGACCCGGGCAAGCAGGGGAGCGTCGCGCCCCCCACCCGCCATCACTCCTCCCAAAATACTTTGCTTAAACAAAACCAGAAGTTGCCCACGCGAAAAGGAGGAAAAAAAAAAAAAAAAAAAGGCAAGATACATATCTCTCTATTAATGAGTAATGAGAAAAATCCCTGAAGGTGAAAACTCTGCCTCTCTCCGTGCTAGATCTGAGCTACTCAGAAAGCAGTGGAAACTCCGGCGTGAAAGTTTCCCGCTCCCCGGCACGGTCCCCGGCTGTGCCACCCCCGGGCCCCGCTCGCCACATGCCACCCCCCTCACTGCACTTTTGAAGCTGAATACCATTTCCCCCCTACAGCATCCTCATCCCAGAGGCTGAAGATAGATCCTTATTCTCTACCCAGTATTGGAGGGGGAAAAAAAATAGTAGACATGGGGGTTGTTATAGGTGCTGAACACCCTTGACCACAAGACAGACAGACACGCAAACACACAACAAGTAGAGCATACTTTGATATTCAGTCACACTCACAGATGATTGTTTCTTCGTGTTTTATAATAAAGATGTTAAGCCTAGCCTACTGTAAATACAGTTAAAAAAATCCAAAGCATCTTCCTCTAAGAGCCATCTGCAGTTGGAGAAAGACCAGATTAAGAAATTGTGAATACAGTTTTCAGACTTCAAAGTGAATATCTGTTGTCTGCTATTATAAGCACCACGCTAGATTTCCACAAAGCTTTGAAAGATGTCAGCTTACAATATACCCTAAATTTGAATGACACTCATATTATAGAAGTCTTTCAAGACCCAAGAAAGATTTAAAAGCATTGAAGTGCTCTGCCATCTATACCCCTCCCTCATATAATCCAGCAGCTCTAATAAAAATCAAAGCAACCTCAGAAATGTATATGTTTAGGACAGGTTCCCCCTCTCCCTCAAGTAAGCGTCTCTCTTTTTTTTTTTTTTAATACATTTAAATATATATATATAAATGTTCCTGTAACAAGCATACTGTGCAATGAACAATTCCTGAATCTCTTGCCCCCTCTCCCTCTAAGTAGTAACAAAACTCAGCCACAACCAACCTGAGCAAGAACCCGAAAAGCACAACCAGAGGCAGCAG
>VZTJ01002639.1:1754316-1761816 GCA_013397795.1 Orthonyx spaldingii | reverse complement strand
CTAAAAGGTTAAAATTTAGGTGGAGAAAAGAAGAAGAGAAAGGATAAAAAGCCCATCTGGCCTGAAAAAAAAAAAAGGGCACCAATTTTTAACCCAGATTTGAAAACTGCCAAGTTATAATAAACACCTGGAAACCTGGGTTTATAATGGAAACTACAAGTGACCTCTGGTTGCAATGGAGCCTGGACAATAACAATTTACAGAGCAGCTGAAAGTCATTAATAACCAACTGAATAAACTGACTCTAAAGTAGGAGAAGCAACAGTGTCAGTGAGAACGCGGTTCAAAGACTAACGCAGCAACTGGTGAGGTTTTCATAGGAAAAAAATTAAAGCCTTGCCAGTTTTCTAAATGGCTTTTTTGGGCATATTGCCATCTCCTGCCACTCCCCCATTCCCTCCCTTTGAGGATATCAAAATACAGGCAGCTTGTTCTTTCTAAGGCTAAATTCCACAAACTATAGTTTCAATCTCAACAAAGTAATCACTGTGATGGTACAAGGGCCTCACCTACTGAGCCCAGCCAGTCTAGGGACTGGCATCAAGTTTCTCTTTCACAATTATTATATCCTTTGTCATGCTGTGCATTCTCTGTACTCACCCTTTGAAAAACAAAACAAAAGGACATCCATAAATAAAAAGTGATCACTTATGTTCAAACCCTCCCTGTCAAGTCCTAAACAGGAGACACCATGTGTAAGGAGAAAAAGGCATATAGCAGGAAACTTAAAATGCAGTGTGGCTTTTTGTCCCTACAGAAACAACTCAGGACAAAGTTTGCCAAAGTACTTCAGAGGTTAAAGAAATAATCCTATTTTCAAAGGTCAGTTAAGAAATAATGGGTCTGTCCATTCCCTTGCAATGAAATCTAGGCCTTGGAGGTCAATGCAAATACACACAGAAAGTGGAGTTTAAAAGCTCTGTAGGTCTCTATGGGATCTGGGTGTAGTTTGTCCCTTTTTTTGCAAGGTTTGGCTTACTATTACAGAAGACCATTTCTAACTCACATTTTTTTTAATTGCCACAGTAATAGGCATACACCTGAAGTATCCACATCCTCTCCAACCTTCAAAGCCTCCTTCCCAAGAAATTACAGATTTCTGCCTTTTGCTTGCATCTCCAAGTCTTTCTGAACCCCAACGGCAAGTGGAGCCATCAGCTGTGAGCTGAGCAGGCAATGTAGTCCCCAGCCTTCAATAATTTCAGGCTCTTCTGTGCAGGAGCAAGACTGGTACCTGCAAGTTCCAGACTCCTCAGCTGAGGAAATTTAGCTACTAATCCCAAGACTCAGTTTTAGGAGCGATTAAGAGTTGGCACACACAAGCCACCCGCTGGAACACAGTTACCAAAACATAGGCCTCTGATAAGGCGGAAAGGGGATTGGGATTTGAGGAACTCCTCGGTGCCCAAGCTGTTGCAGTCTGAGAGGGCCTGTCTGCAGGAGCCCGAGCACAGGATCCTTTGAGGACTTGGTGGGAACACTGAAACTCATGGTTCAATTTGTGCCCTCCGCAGGAAGGACAAATGTAAGTAAAATGTAAATACAAATGAGGACCAAAGATAAGGATTGTGTATGAAAGTCACTTTTAGAAAATATCCTGCAAGGGGACAGTCTTGGCACCATCTTTAGGGATATAATGCCACCTACTGAATAGCCACTAGCGCAGCCTGGAGCTCCCAACTTTTCCGCAGGGGATCCACAGTTATGTTCTGATCCAAGCTTGACCCTACCTAACCTATGAGAAGATCAGAGCCCTAGAACTGGGATGGCTCTAGGCTATTTGCCAATAATCATCTGTATTTATTAATGAATTACCAGTCTTGTGGGCATCTGGTACCCTAGCAGAGAAACAGCTATGCCTAATTTTCATTTTATTGTAGGGGGAAGTCCATGACAACTGCTTTGAAAAGTATCCTGACCATCACCATGCATGATTTTTCCCATGGACTCAGACACTCCGGGAGGATTCAACAAGACTCTCTGGTAAGAGAACAGAAGAAGTAGTAAGATGAAGAGGTGAGCATTAGAAAATCCTAAGGTAACAGTTCAGAACAATTATTGTATAAAAATCCAAGATTGATGTATCCCCTAGTACAAGTATGCTCTAGCATAGTTCTGGGGTAAGAACACATACCATTAGTATAGCCACGGAACAAGGGCTCATTCAGTTATGAAACATCTCATTTCTTCAGTTTTAGACCTTATGTAAGCTAGCACCTTCAGACCCCAGAAATAATACAAAACTATGCCTTGTTTCTTTCCTCCCTGTAGTGTGCTTACCTAACTATGCAAGTCGTATGCAAGTCATTCAGAAAGAAAGATCAATTCAGTACTTCAAAATCCTTATGAGAGAGAGGGATTCATCCCATCTCAGAAAGAGAAAGCTAAACCACTGACACTACAGCTTTCAACAGGGCCTATCCACTTCAGGTAGCTAACATTTCACAACTCCTTCTTCTTAAACATTTGGTATCTCATGGTTTTTTATATGCTGAAAGCACTGTTCCTTTTCATTTCAGGTGGGAGTATTTGGCACCTTTGCCAACCTGACCCCAGGTGCCTTACATCAGGAATTCACAAACAAAGAGCACACAGTTAGTAACTGTACAAAGGAATAAAAGAGATAGAATCCTATTTATTTTTCAACAATAAAAACGGATACTTTGACCAGAAAACTATCCTTGTTTTTCTGTTGTGATACCTTGTGTTAATCGATTTATATCTCTTGTAAAGTATAAGATATAGGTCCTATAGATGTTAATTTTTTCCACCATATAGATAAAGTTTTTTCCCAAGGTAGTCTCTCTCATGCAGTGAATTAGACAGGTGATTGTGTTGTTAAAAGCTAAAAGCAGTATAATGATTTGTATTCATAAGGGAAGGCAATTGAGGTTGTATGCAAATACAGTAATACTGGTATTTCCTGTGTGAAGTACCAGTATACTTGGCTTTTCATCACAAATATTTTTAATGTAGCTCCTCTACTGGGGAAAAAAAAAAAAAGAGATAAAATAAAAAAGTCTAAAATAGTGAATCTTGTGAAGTTTAAGATTGTTTAAAGCAGTTGTGAACCTTCAGGCTGTAGACCAGAACAGCATTAATGCCAGTGGCAGTGACACAGCCAGCAATGTGCTGCCCACTTTCCTGATAGTTCCACTTGTTGAAAACAATGCAGGACTCTTGCATTTTTTTCCTGTACCATTGTCCTCCTTACATTTTCCTTACGTAGTACTTTTCTGCTCCCTTTTGACTGCTGTCTTCGTCTGCCTTAGCTCACCTAGCTGTCTCTTGGTGCTTTGCTGTTTCACTTTCATGTCCCGCAGCTCTTCTCTCGCTTTTATTTAATTTTCTCCCCCTGAAAGGCTGAGCTAAGGGGCACAGCAGGGCTTTGAAGCCCCTTGCCTAAGAGCTTCTGGGGTGCCTAGGTGGGGATAGGTGAGAAACATGGAGAGTTTGCTCTCAGGCCATGGGCATGGCCACAGGGCAGCCCAGGCAGACAGGAGGAAGAAGAACAGGGAAAGGATTAGAGCATTTAAGTGGCAGCTGAATCTTGGGAAAATATAAAAGTTAATCTCTGAAGTCTCTACTGATGCATATGAACCAGAATCCCTGGAAGGCTCTTAACTTTGCCAAATTTGGGCAGCTTTTCACAGGAATGTAAGAATCATATCCCTAGCGTGAGGGTGATTTTTTTATATGACCTTTTACATCCCACTCAAAAGAAGGAGACAGTAGAGATTTGCACTCAGGATATTCTAGGTTTTTTTTAACAATGGACAAAACAACATGTTTTTCTCCTAGTTCTTTGTTCTCAAAAATAGCTAAGCAGTTTTAACTGAAACTCAGAAAACAAAAGGAGAGGAAGGGAAGCCTGAGGCAGACTCTTGCTGTAGAAAATTTCAGTGCAGATTCTGAGAGTCTGGCAAAACTAGAAACAACGGAAAATAGAAGTTTAAAATAGAGTGCATTAGGTACCTCTAAATTATAGGCACACAGAAACTGGTGTATAGAGCTGTGGCTGTTTCATTGTTTTCAGCCCTGAAATGGTGTTCTCAAATGAGAGGCGATTGGCTGCATTCACAGCATTTTTTCTGTTTGAAAGTGGGTCTGCTAACTAAGGCACTTAGGTATTAATTACTGTCAATTTTAGGTATGATTTATAAAAAAAATAAAATAAAATTGAGCCTATGCACATTTAGGTAATGACCCAAGATGGGCAGCTGTCTTTCTGCTGAACCTCCACCTCCACCACTTTTAGGAACTGTCTATGTGCAAGACCTCTGCTCTGCTGCTGTCCACACCTTTGAGCAACGTGAGAGGGTTTTGTGCTTTGTGCTTACCCTCAGTGTCCATTTTTCTGGGCACAGACTGTGGACCGTGCCCCTGACACTGAATTTCAGAAGGGTTGTTCTCCATTCAGACTTCTGAAGGGCTACGTCTCTGGCTCCCATGGCATGATATATCAGAAAAACCTTTGGAAACCCGGGAGTTCACTGCCAGCTGCATGTGAAGTTTGTGAAGCTACTCTGGAATTTTAAATGCTTTTTGCTCGAGAACAAATGGGACGGTGAAACTGTGGAGTAATAATCAGAATAAGGTCACCGTATAAAGATCCTCTTGGAATATGAAATTTTAAGGAGAGCCTGTACGTGTTTGTTTGAACAAGAGCTTCAGAGTAAGAGGTGGACAAAGTGTGGATTAAGACCTATGTAAGGAAAAGGCTGTAATTCTAATATTAATTAGTTTCTGCATAATTAAATATTTCTCATTTTGAACAGTGGTTGTGAGCTCCCTCTGTCCTTGGCAAAGTTTGAAGTCTAATTTTATGGCTTTAACTCTTCTCTGGTACACTGCAAGTACAAGTATGTATTAAGCAGATTTCTTTTTTTTTTTTTTTAACTTTTCTCAATGTAAATAGTGCTCTGAAAGTGAGTCACTTTGCTTATTGCAAGATGTTGGATGATAATTAGAGAAAAAATGCTTTCCATGACTAAAATATATGAGAGCAAAGAGTTGAAAACACTAGGAAACCACCACATTTCTTAGACTTTGATGTTTGGCATCTTGGCAGTCTGATACCAGTTTTATGGCTGTAAGTTATTAACAAAATTTGATTATTTCCAGAAGTTTATGAAAGCTGATACATTTTCAATTGTCTAGACTTCGGTGGGCAATTTTAGATTATGTTCTGACTATGAAAGGGGGATTTTGGTTTAGTCAACCACGTACATAATACCTCAGTACAAAATATGTGTGGCAATGTTGATTTGATGAACCTGAGGTAGATTGACCTATAATCTGGGTTTTGCACACACTGTTATTTGCTGTCGTACAGAAATCCGTTTGCATGTGTGACACAAAGTCGAGCGACACCCAACTCTTTCTCCCTATTTCATGTGGCCTCAGTGAGTTTTTGAGGCAAGTGTGTGGAGGGCAATGAAATAGTGAAGGTTCAGGCCAGGCAAGAGTGACAGTGGTGAGAGTGAACTGTGAGAAAGAAACAGGCAGGTTCTCAACACTGAAGTTGTGTTGGTAAACATCCCAGAACCAGGGGGCCCAGGTTGTGGACTTGGACTTGTTTTAGTCTGGACCTCACAAAATGCCTTTGAGAGATCATTAAAATATGCTTTTCATATGGTGAGGGTTTGGTGTACCAATATCCTTGGATCTTAAGAACACTGAAAAAATCTGACCCAACGCCCATCTCAAGCCAAAAGATGTTCTTCATTCTCTCATAGCTAAAAAATGGCAGCTGTCTAAGCCCTCTGTGCAGCTTTTCCACTTTGATGCTTGGATGTTTGCCAAACGTGTGTGACCTACACCTTAAAACGATTCAGACAGTGCCTCTAGTGCAGACCGTGACTATCTGGCTGTAGGATGTTACACCTCTGCTCTTTGCTGCTCAAAGCTGAGTGGGAGTTGTTGGAAATTATCTCAGCTGGTCCTTTTAGCAGGCTATTTTTTAGGTATCTGTGTATTACCATGCGTATCATCTGCAGAGATGCATAAATGATCGAGCTTTTCACTTAATGGAAAGGAAATGGTGATAGGGGGTTTCCATGAAGATTCTTTGATTTCAGAATTTATTCTCCCTGAGGTCCAAAATAGCCCAAATTTAACTTTCAGAACATGCTGCATAGCTATTTTTTGCTGAGCTTTTGCTGAGGGTTGAAGAGCATGAGGCAAGCTGGGAATTTTTTTGTGATTCTGGGCTGATTTGATTTATGTGGGCAGGGAGTTATTTGGACTGAGCAAGTAATTTTGTTTGTTATGAATATTTTTAATTAGTTATAAGCCCTCAAAACTTTGGATAAAGACATTTTGTTTATACTTGGAAGGAAAATGAATGAAGTAGATTACATATTTAAGCCTTTTTTGTAATGATTTACTCTTCCTTGTAATTGTGTGTAGTGAACAGATTATCTTTTATTTTATGATTCAGTTTTCCTTTAAGTGCTTCTTCCCCTTTGCTGCCACATCAGAGAGAATCTGTTGAATTTAATTGGGCTCTCCTTAGGCTCATGATCTTGCTTGCCAGATCAGTTTTATGAAATTCTCTTCCTTTTTTGGAAGAATGAAATGATTTGTGGTTTTGGCTAAAATAGTTCTGATCAGCCTCTCCAAATTCTGAGGGCTACTCCTTGGCACAGCAGCCCTGTAATGCTTGAGAGACCCATCCCTTGGCAGGGAAGCAGGAAAGATGGATGCTTGTATCCTGAGAGACATGTCACACTGGGAGGAATTCCACATTCCCCAGATATTTCAGATTTGTGAAATACTGCTTAGTGGAAAATGATTGCAAAGAGATCGCACAGTTCATTCTGACACTTTTTTAAAAAAACAGGAAAATGCACAAATGAGCAGAATATATGAATATGCTGCTGTCCAACCACCTCTTTTTGCCAGTGTGAGTCTGTGTCCAGCCAAGCATAATTCAGTGTTGTTTGGTTTAATGAATCAATGATACATCTCTCATAGATGAGCCTTATTGTCTCCTCCCCTTTCTCCATACAGTCAACCTCTGCTTCTGCTCGTCCCACTTAAACCATTGAAATAAAAACAAATACGAAAATATTTTCCTTTAATTAGTACTTCTATTTAGCTTGCACTTCTTTCACCTTTCAGTTGTCAGTAATGTGTATGAAGACGAAAACAGAATAGAATAGAATAGAATAGAATAGAATAGAATAGAATAGAATAGAATAGAATAGAATAGAATAGAATAGAATAGAATAGAATATTTGGGCTCATATGCTGGCTTGTGCTATAGAGACTTTGCTAGAAATGACTAACTGCAGTCTGGTGAAGTGGGTGTACCAGCATCCAGACTATAGGTGCTCATTTTCATGTTTGTCCATGTGGGTGGGTTCCTGGAAGCAACTAAATGACTTGAGAACTAGAACTCCTAAATTGGACTGCCTTTTTTTCCCCCCCCTTTTTTTCCTCTCCTCTCCTCTCCTCTCCTCTCCTCTCCTCCGCGCCGGGCCCACACCTCACAAC
>VZTJ01002639.1:1721404-1753821 GCA_013397795.1 Orthonyx spaldingii | reverse complement strand
ACAGGCCAGTTCAATCAAAGAGAACTAATTTGCACAGATTCACATAAGGAAATTTATTCAGGTGAACTGGCAAGATTTTACAAGTAAACTTCCCAAGAACAGTTCTCTTTGGCTCCATCCTTCGTGGTGAAACGGTCGTGTTTTAGGAAGCAGTTTAAGGAGATACTGCTTTTCTTTTTGGGAGGTGGAGGAAAAGAATATGAGAGTCCAAAAAATAATGAATTAACAATGTGAGCTTATTCAGGAAAGAGTAATTTGCAATTCCATCATAGTAAAGTGTGATGGACACTGGAGAGCCGCTTCTATCCTTTGTCAGTTGCTGTGGATGGGTTGCACATAAAGCTTCAGGAAAGGCTTCAGAGTCTGAAATGATATCTCCTCCTTCTCAGATCAAATCTTGCCATTGGGAGTGCAGTCAAGTCTTCCTCCCTGTGGTTCTTTGAGAATTTGGGAACTGTGGCTTTTTCTCTGTCCAGAGAGGAAGGCTGGGCCAGAGCTGAGACCAGTCAGAGCTAAAATATTTGAGACTTGTGTATATTTGTGGGGCTTTTTGTTTTGTTTTGCTTTGCCTTTTTCTTTCCTGGGCCATTTCCAAAATGACTCTGAGTATTACAGAACGTTGTTACAAAACTGAGAAAAACTTATTCTGAATTATTTAATTCTCAGAAAAACCCACAAAAATATCAGTGTGTGAATAAATATGCCATTACACCTATAGAAAGAAAGTAAATATATGAATTCATGTCATGTAAAACTTATCTGAAATTAGGGCAGGTCCTGATAATGAGAGAAATGTCTTTCTCCATCTATGGAGAATAGGAATCTGATCTGACACATTTTTTTCTTTTTTAAAAACACCAGGCCCAATTTATTTCCTATGACAGAAGAAAAATGGAGTCCATCAAATCTATCAGAATAAGCCATTTTTAAGAGACATTTAAGTAAATGTACTTCTGGATATTCTCTGAAACTCAAATAACAAGGGTGGACAGAAAAAAAGGGGGGGTGTGATGATTCTAAAAGCATCTTATTATAGTTTTAATTTATATGGGCTTTGGTGCTAATGATTCATTAGGTTATGCCCTTTAAATGGTCTTGTCTTGAAAATGCCAACATTTTGAAGCAGACTTGAATATATTTCTCAGACATCAGATCTTGCACTTGTTATTAAGATAGGCTTTTTATATTTATTTTTTAATTTAAGAACATCTTGTAAATTATACACGCTGCAGAACTTTTGCAGTTTTGCTCTGTGCCTCTGGACTGACTGGGGGAGGTAGTAACACACTGAATTAATGTCTGTGTTTCATTACTTGGAGTAATGCTGTGGTGCTGAGATATCTGCAAGGCTGGAAAAGATGAACCTGCATTATAATTTCAAGTCCCAGCTACTTACAGAACACAGAGAAAAGCAGGATAAGACTGGCGTACGCGGGACTTTGGGGGAGAGATTGTGGGGTGTGATGGGTTACTATGATTTTTGGAATTTCTGGTGTTTGCATGACAGCATAAGTTAGTATTTTCCTTGTTGCCTTTATGTCAAGTGTTCCAACAGTATAAGGAAGAGGCTTGCTCCCTTGCCTTACTTTTCATACAGATTTTATTTTTGTTGATGACCTTTTTTCAGTGTCCCTGCAGCTCGTGGGAGCTGAGGTCACAGGACACAGCTGCCCTGTGCTGAGCACTGCACAAACCCAGAACAGCTGTGGAGGTGGGCAAAGGGGAGAGAAAGGGAAAACATTACCAGACATAGTAGTTTAATGTTGAAGCAAGAGGTTTTTTTGGGTGCCTTGGGAAGAGCTTAAAAGAAGGAAGGTAATTGGCACGGCTTTGTGGGTGTTTGCTGAGAACTCTTTCAAAACCTATGTATAATGGGCTATTAGGGAAAGTATACACTGGCAGTCTGGAAATGTGACAAGTGGCTTGTAAACAAGAACACTGTGACCTGATGGTGAAAGAGAAATCATAGTGTAGGGGGAAAACAAGCATCTCCTGTCTGACACAGCAGAAAGGAGGAACCAAAGAGCACAGCGAGGGGAATTGCATGGGCCCATCTTAAGACACTGGACTTCAGCTAATGGACTTCACAGCGGTGTTTTGCATGAATATAAAGGGAATAAGTTTGCACAAGGTCAAGGCTAGAGGGAAAGACAGGTGCTGTAAGTGGGAAGCAATTGACATGAATGTATAGCAAAGTGGATCTCAGGTCTGGGAAGGAGTTTAAATATGAGGATTTAGAGTTCTAAGTCAAAGCTGACAACCAAGTTGCTGACCTTCTGATAGAACCATGGTAACGTTTGCAGTGCTTAGTTACAAGTGGAGGTGTTGGATTTGCAGTGGTGGTGAAACACCCGTGAGTAGGAAACTGGCTGAGATCCTGACTTAGGCAGGAGAGGAGGGGTCTAGAAAACAGAACTGGTGGGTTTGTGAACTGATCAGGTGTCTGCATTTCTTAAGAGAGGAGATTAACCAGAGGGATATCTTACCTTCACTGGAATAAACAAATAATCTGGGGTGGAAGGTCACTTGTATTGGATATTGTACGGAGAAAACCTGACACTGAACAGTCAGTACTTTATAAAAAAATTAATACAGATTTGAATCTGAAAAAATAGTCTAGCAATCTTAGACTGTTTGCTTAGAACCCTTGCAGTCATGATGGTTCACTAAATTCTGTAGCAATGGCCATAATTTAGGATGTGATGTCTTAATCTGCGTTTCAGGAATTTGGCTGCCCAGACCCTCTGTGAAACTGAAAGCTAGAAGTGTATTGATAAAAATGAAACAAGGTGGAAAGTACAAAAATCGCCTCCCCTCACTTATATTTTTTTGAGAATGAAGAAATGGCCCACCTCAGTGAACAGAAGGGATTAAAGAGAAAAGGATACATTTATTTCAGGTGACACATGAAAAAGTGCAGTGAAGTTGTGATGCTAAACATTAAGAGACTAGTTAAAATTATTGAAAACTAAATCAAACTATACATGCAAGATGAAATTAAAGCTCATCATCATAGAATTTAATCCAAAAGTCTTTTCCAGAAGTGTGTTGTGGAGAGCAGGGTCTGATTTTGCTGCAATGAATAATTATTCAAATTTAGCCTTTTCTTCTGATTATTATTTGTACATAGTCTAAGTGTATTCATAGCTTCACATAGCTTTCATACGTCTCTGTTTCAGCATATGGATAACCTGTGAACTAATGACTGTGAGTTTGGTTTCAAGTTATTTCTATTTGCTTATGGCGTGGGAGTGAATTTTGGTCAGACAGATGCTTGTAAGCTTTAAAATTAAATTTGAAGTGAAAATTTTCATGATTAAAAATTCTGATTTTTCTCTGTGCTAATATTTTGTGAGCATTTATCTTTAAAATGTCTTGTTAAAGTCCTTGTAGAAAGAGTTTATAAGGACTGGCTTTGCTGTCAAAGACATGCTAAGGAAGTTCAAACAAAAGTTTCCAAATAGATTTATCCTTTACTTGTTCATCTTCTAACCCTTAGCATGACACTTACAAATCAGAAAGTACACACGAGTTAATGTCTTTTAGTTCTCTCTTTGGTAAAATATAATATTAAGGTTGAATGCTAACAACTGATGGCTTTTCCTTTTAATCTCTTAATGTGCATCATACAGTCCCTTCACTTTTCCTTCTCCTTTTTCTCTACTGCTTTCTTTCCTTTGTACCCCCAAAATCTTTTCTTCTGTCTACTCCGTCTTGTCCTTATTTTCAGTGTTATATTAGCACTGATTAAGAATAGATGCAATAATGCTGGTGAAGGCCATGCCTTTTGGCTTGCTTTTGCAAATAATTAATCTTCTATGGGCCTAATTATTTTGCATGTAATTCCATTTATAGAGTAAACTTTGAAACTTCTGCAGTGCTTGTACTTTGGGTAACACACCTTGAGAGGGTATGCAGGAGACCCAGTAGACGATGGCGGTTTCAGAAGGTGGAGCAAAACTGGATGGAGCTAAACATCAAACACTCTTCCACTAATTCCTCCAAAGTACAGTAACCTCCAAAAGTACAGTAACCTCCAAAAATTTAAAATGCCCACTTTAAAAGCATTATCTGTAGGTTCACACTGTGAACATTAAAGAAACAAAGTTGTTTCATTGACAATAAGCTCTCTCTTGTGAGGCTAGTAGACCTTTTGCATGCTCTGCGTTTTATTGGACACTTTGCTATGAAACAGAGGTATCTAATAGAAAATGATGAAGATGTTCTAAGGTAAGGTATGGGAGTGGTAACTTGCTACCAGGGTGCTTTAGATACTTGGGGTTTTACTATAATGAACAGCTATAGTTACTTTACAAACCCCAGAAACTGCATGAAATGGGTTTTGCATTTATTTTACACCATTGGAGCTGTATTATTTGGCACTTTAGATATAATCATTGCATCTGCTGTATTTATAATGCTTGCAAAATATAGGATTGTGAAGAAACTAAACATAGAAGCAAAGGAATAATAAAAGTGTGTTAGGTCCTCTGCTAGCACTTATTTAAAGACTGGAGCCCTATGAAAGTGTGAGAGCACCAGTGTGATCATGGAGGTACTGATCCAAGTGGTACTAGGGCTCAGAGGGGAACTTCTCATTAGGAAGTGAATCCTTTGTGATTGTCAAAGTGAGGTTTTTCCAAAGCATGAAGCGTTGACCTGTTGTCCCTGATTGCGGTGGAATGGAGTCAGGCTGCTTTTGCAGATGGAGTCCATATTTTTAAATGCATTGAACAGTCCAGAGTTAGTGCCATTCCAGGAGGAGTGAACACTTGGCTTTTCCATTTCCATAATGCCTCTGTCAAACACAGCACACAAACGAGTCACTGCTCAGCAGTGTTTCCTGACATATGGCCAGTCTCGGGAGGTCACTCAAACATCATCAATTAGCATGTTTTGTCACAATGCTATTTTCAGAATGTACAGTTTAATTAGAAACGGTAGCAGTGAAACAGTCAGCTGTTTAAACATCAGAAAGATACACCAGGATTTAAACTGGCTCAAGTTTATTACAGCATGCATTTTGACAAGTTAGGCTAGGAAACATTTCAGAAGTAGTTAAGTTACTTAGAAATGTAAGTCTCTGTGACTTTGAATTAATTAACTAGAAGGATTTTTTAAAGTTGCCTAGCTACCAAAAGTATTATTGCATAACCCAGTATTTGGGTATGTCACTGTAATCTATCATATATGTTTAACCTGCCTTGTGATATTACCAGGAGTTTATATTGCTTTCCTGATCTTTGAGAATTATTTGGTTCTGTGACTCAGCTATCTGATCTGGGAAACGATGTCTGAGTATGAGAGGTAGGGAAGATAAATCCATAGTTAAATAGACAAATAAGGGGTCTGAGATTTTACTTTTGTTATTAACAGGAAATGCACTCAGATAAACACAAATGCCTCAACAGTACAAGGTTTATGTCTGCATGTGAAGTTCCACTTCATCATATGTGATATATAGCCATAGCTTTCTATACATAGACCTGTACATCTACATATATGTAGGTATTTAAGAAAACAATTAATGAAACTTCATACAAAGGAAAAACCAGAGGAATTTTAAATGTATAGTGTTTTAGGGGTTTTTTTTGGGGGGGAAGAGTGTTTGGGAGAGTATTCTCAGTGGACTAGGATTTCCGATATGAAATTTGCCAGCAGTGTAAATAACTATTCCCAGCACAACATTAGACCTAGAATTTAATGTCATAACACAAGAGTGCTTTTTTATTTTTTTCCCCTGTGTGTGTGTGTTTTCCCATATCATGAACTTCTAAGGCTTGATTGAAATCAGTCAAAGTGTGGGATCTTAGTATTTCTGAAAACTGGGCTCACTTCTGTGCATAAGTTCTTGGTTTCAAATAAATTTCTTTACAAATACTTTTTAATAATTGGAGCAGATTAAATTAGGGTTTTTCATAGTGTCTTTCATAATGTCTCTGTTAGGGAGTTGTAAACCTTTTAAAAGAGGGAACAAAATCTCCTTGATATCTTCCCCATTTGCATTGTCACTTTCTTCCTCTCTGTGCCTGATTATACAGCCATAAATTGAGTAAAAATTTCCATTTACCTAATTGGGTTATTGAGTGTCAAGCCTGTTTGCTAAAAATTGTAAAAGCGGAGGGTAATATTTGCATTAAAAAAATACTCTCTTGCCTTCCCCTTGCTTTTCCCTTCTGCATTTGACCAGATTCATGAAAAACGGGAGAAGACAGAAGCATCCTTCCCATTTTTTTTGCAAGCAGTGAGAGTTTGACTGCCTTTCAAAGAAGAAATTTTGCAAGGCTGTCCCGTGTCATGTGCAACAGCCTGTTGCTGGAACAAGAGTAGGGCTGAGGTGGAGGAGGCCCTGGGATTATTTGTCATGGGACGGGGAACTGCTGCTGCCTAAATTTCTCTGGGTGTCCCATTAAGGAGAAGAGGTGGATCAACTTTCCCTGACAAGATGTTCTTGATTATTTGCATATCTTAAACTGCACCAGCAGAGCAGCACGAATAGTAGTAACTGAAATTAATAAAGGGGTGTCCTGAATGTCACCTCCCCCATGCTTAGGTTTTGCTGCTTCCTCCCCAGTAATGGGACCCACATTCTCCAGCACAGCTCAACTGTGTCCCTGCAGTAAGGCTGGAGCAGGGAAACACGAATCTGCACATGTGTTTTGTTTTAATAAATGTACCTTTTAACCTGCAAGATTTTATAGAACTGCATATCTGTATTTTTGTAGCATCCACATGACCTTTGAGATAAAAAGAGGTCTTTTCTTTTAACTCCCCAGTTCACAATTGCTCTGATAGCTCCTTAGATAAAGCAGTGATGACCATGGTGTAAATGCCGAGACAGTTGCTGTAGGCAGATAGATAGACTGAACTTTAAAATTTCATCTCCTATCTGTCATCTTACCCTACACTGGTAAGAGAATATAATATTTAATATCACACTGTGCTTACTTTTAAAATTCTTCAGATCAACCTGTTTAGCTATTATATTGTAATTTTTTAATTTGTTGTGAAAATACCTTCCTTTACACATTTACCTATGATCAAGCACCACCATGTCAACCAGACTGTGGCACTGAGTGACATGTGCAGTCATGACACATACAATGTCTTGTCTTTAAGTGCCTGGTGATGATTGTGTCATCCAGCAGCTGCACCCACCTTTTTGGGGTCTGTGTGTAGGAGATGCTGAAATTTCACAGTAGTTTCAGCCTTAATACCTTCTATTTTCATATCCCATCCAGTGTAGTCTCAAATCCTCGAGCTCAATATATGGTTCCTTTGTGGAGAACTTGCCTAGCTCTTGGCCCCCTCCAAGGGCATTTTAAGGTCACTGCATTCATACAGTGTTTCATCACAATGACACTGATTCTTTCCTGCAGCCCTTCATTACACAGTTTGCTTTGGCTTGAATTCCCCATGAATTGAACTCCGTGCCCCAGTTTACAGCTGGGGAAAACACTCTCTTTGGAATATTATTTCTTGTATTGTTTCAATGTAATTTATGACATTTGACCACTGTCCAAGATAGCACAGTAAAGAAATTTTCCCTAATAGCTAATCTGAACCTACACTCTTTCAGTTTGAAGCCATTCCCCCTTGGCCTGTCGCTACATGGTCATGTAAAAAGTCTTTCCTATCTTTCCTGTAGATCTGCTTCAGGTACTGGAAGGCTGCAACCTGGTCAGACCAAAGCCTCCTCTTTTCCAGGCTCATACACAATTTGTGTATTATTTGTTGAATATAAAGAGCTTATGGTGTGGCCCGACTAACCTAAGGATTTTTGAACAATGGAAGTGGATTATTATCTAGCTGTGTGACACCTAAAATTGTGCATATCCTCCTCAAAAGGGCCTGTGCACTTCATTGATCTAAAGCTAAGGACCATAAAATAAAAGCATCTTCTGTTGGATTGGATGCAGACAAACCCTTGGACTGTTAAACAAGTGGAATATTTATCACCTTAGAATTATTAATTAATTAATATTTTAACCGTATTTGAAGGGCTGGAGGGGAATTGGACATTTGCACCTTCTTCAGGAGCAAACTTCACACACTAAAGCAATGTTGATATTGCACATTTGTGTGTTTCTCAAAATAATTTCTTATAACATTCTTATAAAGGAAAAAAGATGCATGAAAAGTAACATCAAAGTGTTTTTAAATATAATAAAAGTTTTATATAAAATATATGCAAACAATAAAGCTGGCAAGAATGGTTCAGCCTTTATGATTTGCTCTAACAGTGATCAGTGAAAGAAAAAGAGCATAGCTCTTAAAAATAATCCTTGGGTTTTTCATGCAGTTTAGAGGGCTTAAAATATATCTTCTATAAAGACTCCATGACAAATCTGATATTACTTGTACATAGAGACAGTAAGACAAAATCAGCTTATATTAAAGTGAAAATGTGGACATTGACTTCAAATTGGGCTTTTCTTGATGTTCTTTATTGGGACTTGAGTGAGTTCTAGGAGAGGCATCGTTGGCTCTTTTTAATGTGGGTGCATTCCCTGGTGTATAGGAAAATCTATTCCATTTAGAGTAGGAGTTTAGTATTTCAAAATCTGACTTTTCTATTGAGTATGTTTAAATCTTTCTGGTAAGCTGTGAAAGGGAGCAGAAGGCCACTGATGTGTCAGCCAGCCATGCTGGTCCCTCCAGGTTAGACTGATGGAATCTGGAACAGTCACCTGGGTGACGTTTTGTAGCCAACAATTTTTTTAGGCACTTTTTCACAGCTGAACAAGTTTGATCAAAATTACTGCAGTATGTGGCAGACAGTAAAAGTTTATGTGCATTCAAAATTCTATTAGGCCAATCCATGGAGAGAGAGTCCCCACCATGGATGTATTGTGGAAATACCATGCATGTGGGAAGTGGGAGCTGGGATGCTTTATCTAGGAAATATCATGGTTTCCTCTGCTTGAGAGACTGCTGGTGGACATGGGATAACACTGGATCAGAAGGACATATTCTAATATGACCTTTCTTATGTTTTTCTGAAACATGTATAATTCGCAGTAGGTGTTGTGGTGTGCCAGCGTGAGTGTGTGTAGGGCATGGAGAGCAGGAAGCTCACAACAATTAAACCATCTGATACAGACACCTTTTGAATGAACGACCCTTAGATTAAAATAATGATTCACTCCTTATATTCCCTTGTATTCCACTGAAAAACATGCACAAAAAATTCAAGTTAAAGGTGAACAACTGGAAAAAATACAAGTACAGACAAAACCCAAGTCATTTCACAAAACAACTGATATGGACAGAAAAGGATATTGGTTCACTGGTTGTTGTGGCCATGTTCCTGCCAGCATTTACTTGACCATATTTTATCATAGATCATAGCAGGTTTTAGGTTGTTAGGGGTGTTTTGTTCTTTTGGTTTTTTTGGTTTTTTTTGGTTTTTTTGGTTTTTTTGGTTTTTTTTAATTGGCACAAACACAGTCTGAGCTACCTTGTCTTGGAGAGAAGAGTATTCAGGTGTGATGTTCTGAGTGAACATATTTTTGTATGAAGGTCACTTCATTTTATTTTGTTTTGTTTCATTTACTTTTCTTGGGACACACTCAGACCTGGTGAGTTATATAAGAACAGGGTAAGTTAATATGACAAAATTCCAGCGGGTCACAATGTAAATTAGGTAATAGGCTCTTGCTGTAGACATGTAGCTTCTTTCACACGTGCTTTCCTAACTCAGAAAAAGGATTCTTGCTTCCCTTGCCTTCTCCCCTTTCTCCCTTTGTGAAACAGCAGCATAATGCACATTGTCTGAGCCACCAGGTTGGAGTGGTCACTTTTAATTTGCTTTAAGGCTTAGCTTTCAAAGCCCAGTGATGTGTCACAGGTAGTGGTATGTTCTTGCCCTAAAGTACAGATAGATTTTGTTGAGATCAGATGGGAATGGCAATGATAACAAATAAAAATCTAAATTAAGGAAGAGAGAGTAAATAAATTTTTAATCATACAAAATTTAATACTTATGTTAAGGAAAAGAATATTAAAAGTCATTTTATAGAGAGTGAATTTATATTGGAGCTGATTTTAAAGTTGTGCAGCTTTGAGTGATATGATAATCATGTATTTTTCTCCCCCCCTCAGCTGTACTAGGGGATTGAAATTTATATACTCAATAACTAGAAAAGAATCATAAAGGATCAGGCTGGAGGAATCTGTCTCACTCCATTTTTTCCTGTCACTCCCATGGCGATTTTAATATTTTTCTTATATCTCTGCTTATTTTCAGTGCCAAACATTGTTTTCAAATACACTTGGCTTGAAAATGAGCACTTGAAGCTGCAAGCTTGTCGGCAAACTACCATGATTTTCAGGTAGTACAATGAAATCTTTAGCTATAAAAAATATAAAATAAAAATAGGATGTCAGAGTCTCCTGCCAGCTGTAAATGCAACTAAATAGTCTTATTGTGTGCTTTAATATTTTTAACTATTTGAAGCATTTGACTCTTGCTTTTTTTTTGTCTTGGTGCTAAGGGAAAATGGATTTGCAAAAGCTAACATAACAGCACATTTATTTCTTTCACCCTTTTCAAATAGGAATTAAAGACAGGATAGTCTGCTGAATAGACTGCCAGACTGAGAGTGAGAAAATAAGCTTCATATTATCAATTCATTGAGAAAGTCTATTTGCTTTCCTATGCCTCAGTTTCCCACCTGTAAAATGAAGATAATGTAATTTATCGTCCTGTGCAATGTACTTCGCGGTCTAGAGCACCAAGATAGAGTGAAGTATTATGATGAAATATTTTGAGCAAAATACTGATGAGTTTTAATGATTTAATTTCTTGCTTGTTAATTTTTTCCATACTTAGCTTTTGATATACAAGTTGCTCTCCAGTCTTTTCTGTGAGCTGTTGTTGGAGATGGCTGATGTATTGATCCCCAAACAGAAAATGAGGTGAATTTTATGTACAAACATCGAAGTCAAATGGCTACGTGGTTTCACCTGGAAGTGTCAGTGAACCATTTTCAGCCATCCACAGTAAAGACAGGAAAGTAAACAGAGAATATATAGTATTTTCAGAATTAGTTTGGACTAAGTGGAGAGATGTTCTATCTGATTCAAACATGGCATAACTGGGGAAATGGAAATATATAATGTTAATTTCCAGTGGTAAATTCCCTGTCTTTTTTTTCCCCCCCAAAATCTTATATTTATGGACACCTCCCCACTATTTTCATGGTCTTCTGCTGGATATGTTATGATAGCACATGTCCAGTATGGGCATTTGTTTGAATGGGACAGGTTTTTTTACTTTTGACATGGTGATAGACATCTCTAAAATGTCTGGAAGATTATGAGAGCAAAGGCGAAAAATAAAAAAGCGTCATGGTATTGCTCACACACTAACCACATAGAGTGTTCAAGAAATTTAGCCCAATTTGGTTTCAGATAGCTCACAATAGCAACTATTTACCTGTGTCTTTATCTGTATCTCATCTTTGTTGTCTGACCTACACATTTAGATGAAAACAGGGGTGAAAGTGAACCTGTGGCTACCCAGGTGAAGCTGGCATGGGTAGTCCAGGTGTTGCTGTTGTTTTGTGACAAATGGATGGTGTTTGATGTCGAATGGGTGGTGTTTGGTGTCGAAATGACATGGATGATGTTTGATATGAGTTTCAACAACAGATTCATTGCCAATAGTTGCTTTTGCTGGTTTTAGTTTTCCAAATGACTGTCCTCTCTGGACACCCTCTGAAGTCAAGGAGCCCTGGAGGATCCACCAAAGGGTGAGCAACAAGTTTGGACTCCTGCTCTGAACTAGTTTCTGGCTACTGGCTCCAGAGATTTCCTGGGCACCCAGATTTATGTGATGTGATCATCAGTATGAGTAATAATCATCTCTCTGTCCAGAAAACACAGTTCTAATACAATTTATGTGTATTTTAAGTATAAAAATATATGCTAGAAAATACACGAGCTAAGAACAGGTTTATAGTCAAAAGCCACTTAACTTTATAGGAATGTAAAGCAGAGATGAGGGGGTACAAAATTCAGTCAGAATATTCTGTGTATCTCTGTATCTCAGAGGCTTTGAGAACAAGTATCTTAGCTTGAAGGACCCACAGATTGCAGAAATAGGGATGGGCACTTCATGGAAACCCCCACTGGCTCTTTGAGAAGAAATGATGTCTGCATTGAAGGCATTTGTCCTGAGGCTTACCCTTTGTCACATTTGAGTGGTTGGACAAATAAAAGTGCAGGGCCTGTGGGGTAGATTACAATCAATTTGGGTTATTTGGCAGAAGATAATGAGTTTGGAAGGACTGGATGCATTTCCTCTTCCCTCTGGGCCCTGAGATGTACCTGTTCCTCTTAGGTCTTTGGTATCTGCACCTTTAGCAGTAAAAGTGAATGAAGCTCCTCTTAGGTGGAAGTCAAATCTCTTGGCCACTCAGGGTTGACAAGTAGGCTAAGATGGAGAGCAGAGAGATAAACAATCAAGGCTATTCATGAGGCTATAGAAAGCAGTTAAATTTCTTTACCACTTGGAGTGGGAAGTGTCTAAGCCAAATGAACGAACCAGATGCCTGAGCTGAAGGGGAAAGCATAATGCCTTCCACACTTTTAATAAAAGCAACAGGTTTTGTACTCTGAAGATGTGCTTAGAGTGGTGTTTAAGGACAAGAGGCTTTAATCTTGCTGGATGAGGATTTGTCTGGTTTGCCTGTTGTTAAACAAGAAACTCAAATATTTGGAATTAAAAAGTTGAAGAAAGCTGCAAATCATAAGTCCACTAAAGAGACTGATAAACAATTTCTGAAAGACTGTTCTGTGTTAGGTCAATGATTTACACTTTTTGATGTCAAGTCTCATTTGTATTGTATCCCTCTCACCTTTTGACTTCTCCTTGAACATCTGCTGTTGCATCACCTCTTGGTCACCTAAGCACAACCCAGGTGCCTCCAGGAATCACTGCCTGATCTCTGGGGTCCCTGTCAACTCATTCTCTCTCTTTTCCCTAACCCTGGGTTGGGGTTACTTTCTCCTTGCCCCTCCAGTGCCTTGTGGCTTTTTTCCTTTCTTTTAGTCGTACAAGCAGAGATCTGGCACAATTCATTGGCTTGTACTTCGAGCCTGAGGTGTGCCTGGACCTCGCTTGCTGGTAACTTGTACTCTGAAGTGCTGTTTAGATAGTACCTTTGAATGCATGAAACAACAGAAGAGTGGAATACCTTTGATAAAAGGAGTAACAAAAGATTTATTATGTTACAGGCTTGTTTAAAGGCTGTAGGCTTCATAGTACAATTTATTCTGCTTTTCAGGAGGTACTGTTTTTCCACATGCACTGAGGTTTGTTCTGCTGAGACACAATTTGTCTTCTCCGTGAGCTGACTGTATGCTATTAATACTCACTCACCAGGATTTTCATAGGCTAACACTAAGAATTTTTTGTAACATATTTCCTCCTCACTCCTCGAGCTCTGGCCTCTCCCTCAGGAAAGGATGACGCTGAGGTATGAAAAGATCAAGTGCAGAGTAATTAAGTTATTTGTCTTCACATCTCCTAACTGTTACACAATCAAATAGTGTATTTTTAGAGGAGAGCTGGTTAATTGCTGTTAATGTTATCATCATTTCAGGGTGATTAGGAGGTGGTGAGTAAGTAAGTAATAGCAGTAGTAGGATGTAAAAAAATAGTAATGGGGGATGCAATCAAAACCCCAAAGAGCTCAGAGGGTACAAAAGTAGGAAGTGTATTTTACTATTGCCTTGCAGTTTCCCTTTCCAGAATTAGCACTAGCATGGAGAAACCTGGGAGTGGTAACAGTGCTATGGGTCGTGTAAACCAGAAAATATTTTTTGCCCCTTCCTACTTGAGAAAGAAGAGGTTTTCACACAACTGCTTGTGCAACTGATTGCAAAAGCACTTCCTGTCACTGGGCATGAAGAATTCAACCTCCACATCGAACTTCCTCTTAAGGTTACTCCTTGAATCAAGGAGTCCTCTTGTCTTGTCCTCAACAGAGACATAGTCATCACATGTTTCTATGCCCGTAAGTACAGACTTAAGAAAAAAAGGGTTCTTGTTTGACATTCTTCTTGACCAAGAATGGATAAGTCTACATCTAAGAAGATTTAAGCCTCCCATGCTTAGATGCTGTTTAAAACAAGTCTTCAAAGACTTTTTATTTTCTCCTTCAAGGGCAATGACTACTCCCAGTCAACTCTCTCTTTGCTAGCAGTTTACTGCCAGGCTTTAGGTAAGAGTGAACCTAGAAAGAGCTTTTGGATAAGCAGAAGTGACTAAAATGTGAAATGCCTGTGTTTGTGCTGTGGTCTCCATATCAGGACAGGATTTGCAACTGCAGAGCCCAGAGAAAAAGTGAGAACAAAGGGAACCAGGACATTCTGCCTCAGCACCATGCTGGGGATTGGTACAAGAGTGAGGAATGCAGTGTCAAATGAGCTACAGGAGAAATATATACGGAGCCAGAAAGGTGCTGGAAGTACCTTCTGTAAAATGGTCCATGGGCTGTTTGATCATGCACACTTCAGCTTTATACCTCAGCAGACACATGTCAGTACTTGACCTGGACGTGTATGATTTCTTCAAGGGACATAGTTCTCCTGGTGAATTCTCAGTACCTGGGATCTTTCCTCTGCAATTCTCCTTCCCAGGTACTGACACAGCATTATTCTTTATCAAATCAGAGCTAACACTTCCACGGTGAAAGAAATATAATTGCAAACCAGCTGAAAATTAATGTTATAGTCTTACAATCCATGTCACAATCCTGATGACATTTGTAGTACAATATTATAATGATGTGGAAGAGGGAATAATTTTAATGGTTGACCTTGGCATTCAAATAACATCTAATAGCTGCAGCTTTGCCCAGAAGATATGTGTCAATGCTCAATTTCCAGATCTGGACTTAGAATGCCTGAATTTAGTGCCTGCATGGAAGGTCTGGATTTGTTCATCTGATGGGGAAAATACAGTTTAAAAAGGTAAGGTAGGAATTTCTGTTCCAGCTGCATTTTGCAAAGAAACGGAAAGCTCCCAGCTTGAAAGTGAGAAGCTTCCACCCTCTCTTATGTTAAACTGAGAAAGGAGAAGGATTATGAACCCATACTGTTGAATTCAATAAACAGAATGAGGGAACTCTGTCCTTGCAGAAAATAGAACTGTAAATCAATAAGAGAGTGATTAAGCGCAGAAGAAACAGAGCCCTTGGTAGGGTTTGCACTAACTATGGAAGTTTAGTAGCATGCTCCCATCTCAAACACAGTTAGTTAAACAATATCTGGCATAATGCCATCAATGAAAATGGCAAGTCATGCTCAAAACACTCACAGAGCAGCCAAATTTCAGTTTACAATGGGAAAAGTCAAGGCACAGTAATGGAGAAATTATTCTCAAGGAATTGCTGTGTCACATAGGTCAGATAGGTCTTGTTTTTAACTTAGCACATCTTGCTGGTCTCTAAATAGACCAGTGGGATGCCTTAGTGCAGTGAAGCCTTTCAAAGTCTTAATGAGGTATAGTCAAAGACCTTGGGCAGAACCCAGGGACTCCCAAAGGCAACTCTGCATATGCCAGTAAGGAAGACCTAGCAAACATACAGCAAGATAGACTGAAATATCTGCCCATGCCAAGAACAAAATACTGCTCATTCTGAGCTGGGTTTGGTACTTTCATAACATTTAGATGTGTAGCTTCAGTGACAACTGTCTGGGAAAGGCTGATGAAATGTCCTCTATATCTGATGCATGTTAAAGCCAGCACATTTAGCATTTAGTTTACTGCTGTTTCCAGTGGAATGTCTTGTAGGCAGGAGTAGACTGGAACTAAACTTGTCAGAAAATACCAACATGTTCTCTGCAGTCTAAGAGATGGAGCTACCAAATGTCTGCCTCAGCTGACATCTAAGCTGTTGGTGTGTTTTTGCTTTGGTTTTCATTCTGGGTGCATATCCCATTCTGAAAGGTCACCATGAGGGAGAAAAATCAGCTCAGTATGTTTAATTTGTGAATACATCTGAGAAATAAAGAATGCCACTACAATGGAGAGACAAAATGAAGGGTAGAGCAATGACCATATGAAAGAAAATATCATTCCTTACCCAGACATGGTGTCATATTCTCTCGTGATACAGGAAAGAGCTAGGAAAATGCAACCTAACTGTAGCTATGAGGGCTTGAGAATTCCCTAAGGACGACTGTGAATAGATTTGTGTGATTAGTCATGCTCCATGTTTGGTTCAGTGGCAGGTTTTGTCCAAGACTGAGGTCAATAAATGAAAGGCAAGGAACAGAGGGAGTGGAGAAGGCAAAGACAGCTGTCAAAGAAGGAGCTTTAGCTGAAGGGGAGAAGGCAAAACAGCCCTCAGGATGGTGGTGGGAATGGAGCACAAGCACCTCCAGCTCTGCTACCTGCCCTTTTGTTTTTGTTGGTTTTTTTTTTCCTCCTCAATGCTTTTTGGGGTTTTTTTTCTGTCTGGTGGAGTGACATCTATCTAATGTTAACCAGGAAATTAAGGACACACCTTTTATCATAGAATCCTTCTGCAAGTAAGTTGCCCTTTCCATCATTGCATATTCTCTCCCCTTTGAAAAAGAACATATTAAGAATGCAAAGGAACACAAGCCTAAAAGCAAAATATTGACAAGGAATACTGAAACATTTCAGATACTGTCTTACTCTTTTTCACTGGGAAGCATTGCCTATTCCTCCATAAATCTCCATTATTACTTTTTTTAAGCTTCATTGCTAACCAATGACAAAAAATTTGTCTTATATGTCCCACCATTACACATTCCATTGACATAGGGAGTGAGTGGCATTATCTGGAAAGGAGAGCTCACCATCTAGGTGATTTCAGCCAATCGGAGATGATGATATTGTATTACCAGTTTCATAATATAAATGAAAAAGATGGCCTTCATTTTGATGAAAGCTGTAAAGTAGCTATTGTGCTTGTTTTGTATTGCAAGGCCCAAATGTATTATTTATGCAATTTTCCTTTTGAAAGGAAAAACTGAAAGAGACTATTTCATTTTATAGCATTCAGTCAGGGCTATTGTCTCATGAATGTGAACATTCCTGCATTTTATCAGCTCCGAACGCAGAAGGCAACTCACAGATCACACATAGAAAGGATTTTTCAAAGTTTGAAAACTGCTTTTTAAAAAAGCTAGACCCTAATGACTCGAGATATTATTTGTGCATGCGTGTAGGCTGAATCAACACTTGGCCTATCAGAATGTACACAGAGCAGTGTCTTTTTCAAGGTCTTAAACAGCTTTGATTGAATCTTCGTGTACGTTAAATTGATAATGCAAGCAGCCTGTAACACACAATATTCATAACAATGGAATACATCTTCATTTGTAAATACACATTTTTATGCCAAGTCAGCATCTATTCAGGTATCTCTGAGCCACTTATCAACGTGACAGCAGCCTGATGTTATTGCTCTATTACAACAAATACTGCCTCTGTCTGAAGGTGGGGAAACTGAGGCAGGTGAACGTGAAGAGACTTGCTTGGGGTTGTAAGGCCAATGCTGATAGTGTGGAATAGGTTGTTGGCATCAGCCCATTAGGCAGCCTGTGACACATGGAGTCACTCCTTTGGACCTGGTGATACTTATGCCTATGGAGAAAACACTTATTGTGGAGAGACGTGGAGATTTTTGCCTGTCCTTGACACCAGTGGAAATTAGATATTTGCCCTTGAACATCCATACAAAGAGGTTGGTTACTCTTTGGTAGAGAGACATATTAGAGCTTAAATTGATATTCAGCCTCTTCCCCTATGTATCTAATTAAAGGCTCACTTGTGAGATACATCTTCTCATGCCTGGTTTTTTTTTTTTTTTCCTTATAAACCCCCTACTTTTAGTGCAATGCCTCTGAATTTTGCCATTAAAAAAAAACCACCTCAGTTTTGTCATTCAACTTTTGCTGGACACAGTATATTTCTCAATGTTCTTTCTTGTTTTCTGGGATAATGTACAATTGCATATATATATTTAAATGGTAGTTTACCTGTTGCCCTATTTTGAAATAAAAAATAAGTTAGTGGAACCACTCATATCCCCAGTGAAGTCATACAATTAATTTCTGATAGAGGCTCACAGTGAATTACATTCCTGAGGGTTAAATAAAGGTTATTACATTTTAATAACAAATCAGAAATTAGGTTTACGTTTATTGTTTTCATATACCCATAGATAATGTCTTTTGGGATGACCTAATTGCAACCTTCCAGTACCGGAAGGGAGCCTACAAGAAAGATGGAGAGAGACTATTTACAAAGTCATTTAGTGGCAGAGCAAGGGGCAGTGGCTTCAAACCAAAAGAGGACAGGTTTAGATTTGCTATTAGGAAGAAATTAATTACTGTGAGGCTGGTGAGACACTGGCACAGGTTGCCCAGGAATTGTAGCTGCCCCATCCCTGGAAGTGTCACTGTCAGGTTGGATGGGGCTTTGAGCAGCCTGGTCCAGTGCAAGGTGTCCCTGCCCATGGCAGGGGGTTGGAACGAGATGATCTTTAAGGTCCCTTCCAACCCAAACCATTCTGTGATTCTACAATTCTGTGACACTCCTCAGCACTAGTGGAAGAAAGAAATTATTTCTGTGGATGTTCCTGGGCAAAGTCCATGAATATAACCAAAACCAAATGCATGGTAAATTTTATTTCAGCTGGATGCAGAGTTACTGAAGCTGCTGTTCAGAACAAAAGTCCCTATATCCATTCACGTTAGGAGACATCGACAGTAGACACATTGCAATCTTTGCCACATTTGCAAGTCTCACCATCCATTGTTTTCTTTTCTGCATACCCAGACATATTTGGCTTCCCAGGAGGGTAAGCTGATATGTTGTATTTAGAAATTCTTAAGGGGCTGTACCCACAACATACAATAACAATACTAAAGGGATAACATGTGCAATAACAAAAATCAAATAAAACAACATTACACTGAAATATGGGGTTAATTCTGTGCAAATCTGGTACAGACATGAAAACGAATACTTGTCATGTAATCAAATGAAAAAAATAATGTAGAATAAAAATTCTGGTTCACTGATTGTAGTTGTGCTAATGTTAGATTACAGTTATCTGTCAGCTCTAAGTAGTGGCACTCAATACTCCGGGTACTTACTTTTCTTAATTGTCTCAATTCGTATTTAAAGCTTGCTTTTGGTGACATTCTTGCCATCGGAATTCACTTGCTCATACAGCCTCAAAAATGAACACACAGTGAGTGATAATGCAGTGAATCTGATCTTTTTAGAAGTTCAGATAAATCCATACCTGTTTTTTTCCTTATGAGTAACCTTAATTCATCTGTTAGCGACAGCATTAAGAAATCTACTGTTTCCACGCCTGTGTCTCAAGCAACGATGGGAAATACAGGACATAGGAACTGGAATTACCCTGACTGAACAGCCTTTCCTAAACCTCAGTGTGTTTTAATCATATTAGTTGTATTTTTATCCCCTGAATTAAAGATATCAAATATTTTGCTTTTGACACAGTTATTTCTTACCATTTCAGGGCTGGTCTGCCACTGAAGTGATCACAAGTCTTTTACTCTGGCTGCTGGATAAAAAGATGTACTGGAAAATAAAATTGTTGGCATACAGAGTAAATTGCTGTGGACTAGCAATTTAGCAACAGATTTGGGCAACAGGTATTGCTCTCTCGCCAACATTCCTGTCATTGTCTGAGGCAGATGGCTTCAGTTTCATACACAGTTTTTGAGTCTGTAAAAGAGAGACTGTATATTTATTCATCAAAACAAAACAAACAAAAAGCCCACAACACAACTTTTTCTGTGCCTGGTCAGTGAAATAAGTTTGGAAGAAAATATTGTTTTATTCAGAAAATAAGCCTCCATTATGCATTGGAATATGAAAGCTAGAACTGCCTAAAAAATGAGGATAGGTTTCTACTCATAAAATGTCTTTTTCTTCATACAGGAAAATGTAGCAAGAGACATAGAATTCTTGTTAATCAAACCTTCAATTGTTAATGGTTAGTTTAGGAAACAGATTCGTTTAATACCAAATAGTGATCAGTAAAAGTTGTGATGCTGTCCCATCTGGGTTCTGTGCCATTTGCCAGTATGGAAAACTGTCCCTTTTTCCTTCTACATTTTTTAATTCCTCATGAATTTCCTCTGAGGTGCTCAAATTTCCAATTTTGCCTTTCCACCCCCCTGCACTTCTCCATCTCCACACCTCTGATAATACATAATAGAATAAGAGAGCAAAATGGGAGCATGTTTTGTCTTTCAAATAGTCTGCAGCTGAAAAGGTGAGTAGGTGTCACACGGCCTGCCAGCAGTGGCTCAGCTCTGCGCAGACGGAAGGCTCTGTAGGGCCAGTGCCGGTGGCTGATATTCAGCTGTAGGAACCCAGACATTTAGGATGGGAGTGGTGAAAGAACCCTCAATATCTACACTGTAAAACCCTCACACAAAGGCAATGCCCCAGATGGATCTTGAGGCTTTGGTTCAAGCTACGTTGCTCTTCACAGTATGAAAATCCCAAACACGGGTTGAAGAAGTGTAGAGTCCAGTCTTTCTGTCTTTGATAAGAAAGAAATTCCTTTCACTGAAACTAAATCCTGACAAAGAACTGCATAATAAATTCTAGATGGAATGACAAAGACATCTCTTCTTGGGAAGTTAATATGTTACTTAAGACCTGGCCACAGCTTAGCTCCAGATATACTGTTGCTTCTCTGTAAGGCTAACTCTGACATCCCAGTGAGAAAGTTTACTTCCTTCACACCTGGTCTTGTGTGCTATTAAACCATCACAGCAGCTGCTGAATTATTTATTTTTTTGCAGCGGACAAAACTAGTATTCCAACCGACACCCCCTTGCCCAAGAGGAAAAAGCAGTTTGAAGAAGAGAATGCATTACAAAGTCTGCAGTACAAAAGTTTACATCATTAAGCGTTTAGGGTTTGCATAGAGAGCAGTGGCATGCAACAGCAGGCACGTCCCTAAGCGATTTTCCTGCAATCAGACTTTCATTCATTACCCAATTTTCATGCAAGTCCCCTGGCATTTGAAATATGGTTCAAGGTAGGTTTCCTAAGGGCTCTGCCCCTCCCATAATAACTGATTTGCAGTGTCCAAAGACAGATCTAAATATCTTTGGCTCAAAATACTTAAGGCCTGCAGAGCAGGATCCTCTGTCATCCTCATCACATCTCACACCTACAGAACAGATAGCAGATTAATATCTGGTCTGCAAATATTTCATTAGTGTCTCCAGCTAAGGCACCTTGCATTATTTTATCTGGGGGCAGCAGTGGAAAAACAGGAGGGGATGAATGGAAATGTATTTGCACTCTACAGGAGAATGAGGGTGTGGATGGCAAAGAGAAGGAAAGGGGAAATGAGAGGTTTCTTTTGGTATTATAGGAAATAGAACAGAGCTAGTCCTGGCAAAGTTCTCTGCTCCGATTATGTATCCACTTTTATTCAATCACTGCATTGCTCTGTGTCTGACACTTGGTCAATAGTGCAATCTACCACTGATCAGAATAAAACAGCCATCCTAGAATACCTTGGAATTTCATTAGTTTCTTTTCAATGTTGTCTTTATAACTAGGTGATTACTTGGAAACACAAACTTACAGCACAGTTCCATGCTTTTTCACATAAAGAGCCTGAGACTCTAAACAGTATGTGAACTTTTTTTATCAGAAACACTGCTCTTAAACGATTTCCCTTTAGTAAAAAAAAAAAAAAAAGAAAAGAAAAAGCCCTAATATTATCAAAGCCACAGATGGATTCCTCATCTCAAAATTATATCTGCTCTTCTCAAGTTCAGAAATTTTGGAGTCTATGTTTTGGTTATCACCTAAATCACCTCCTAGTCTAAATGCATTTTCAAAAGCTTTTTTTAAAAAACCCATTTATTTATAATTCCTACTCTGTGGTTCCCGTAAATGTATCAATTAATATAAAGTTCCTTCCATGAGTTTCTATGACAAGCTGGCTATAATTTTTCTGGTCCTCTCTTTCAATATCAATTCCATAACTTTGAAGTAAATGGAAACAAAACAGAAGACTGACTACTGCTTAGGTTCATGGGAGTTAAACACTCACTGTAGTTGTTCATCACTGATGGCAGTACAGGTACCTTTAAAATTTGCTCTTTGACTTTGAAGAAACAGTGGGCACCACATTTTTACTTGTGTGGAATATTTGGTAGTAGATTTGTGCTGTCTAAATCCACTGGCACTTTCTACAGAACTGTGATTAAAAAGACAGTGCTTCTGTTACATGGTGATGATGATTGTGAAAAGCTGCTGTCTGTTCCCAGGATAACTGAACCAGAATGTGCAATTAATCATTTCACTGTGCTTTGTTTTGTTTTGTTTTGTTTTGTTTTTCATGGTTACTTTCTTTTTCTGGCACCCTTTTAGCTCCATGTCTGACCTGGGTTGCATCATGCTCTGCAGGATTCATCAGGAGTCCCTGCTGACAGCCTCCAACTGGAAAGTTTTTCCAAGATATGGTGAAAACAACACGGTCTGCCTGGAGGCTGATCCAGGGCAAGGGAGTGTCCCTGCTTTGAAAGGTTGTCTGAAAGGGCATGTTTGCACCCAACTCTGAGATCGAATCCAAAGTAAACCTGATTTCTCTCTAGGAAAAGGCTAAGGCAATCCTGTCAAGCCCTCTCTATTTTAATGTAATCTATAAGTGTCTTTCTTAAAGTGGGTCTGTCTACTGAATCACCTCTCTTCTATCTTGGCTGTCCCCTAGGACAAAAACAAGGGTCACCTTTGGCTCAGCCTATTCCCCAGGCTGAACCAGGACATTTGACTAAAAAATAACATGAAAGGATGATCCAGCAATCCCCTGAGATAATCGTCTCCTTCTGCTATCACCCCCAACCTATTGTGACATGAATGTATGCATTGTGTGGCATACTCAGTCCATATCCTGCATTTTTTCTTCTATAACATGATTTCATCCTTAATTTTTGAAGCATTGTCCGCTCCTCTGTTTGTTTCCTGTTCAACAGCCCTTATTTCACATAATTCTATTTCACTATTGTCTCAGAATTCCTACTTAGCCTCTGATGCTTTCATAGCATGCAATTTCCTTCGCTTCTCTCTTTGTCATATTCTTACCTTCCATTTTCCAAGTCTTCTTCATGGTCCAGAGGAGTTTTTATCTCTCCAGTTTTTGCCTGTAGAATGATGAAGTCTTTTCTAGTTCCTTCCTCATTTGCTCCTTTAATCCTTTCAGTTGTTTTAGGCTCCATCTGCATGCATCTTTCCTCAGCAGCCTCCTTGTCTGGCTGTTGCTTTCAATACACACCTGCCTTTTCCAGCTCTGTGTTCCACATTTGGCACATTTATCTGCATTTCTGCCCTCTTACAACTCATTAATCTCCAATAACTTGAAGCTGGGAAGTAAAGTGTTTTTTAAGGAAAAGACTGATTAGAACACAGGTGATGACATGGACACCTTAGTGTCTCATCTTCAAGTGAGATTGAGGCCTATCAAGCTGTGGAAGCTGTAGTATTCTTTGGAACTAATAGATGCAAAAAGTCCAAGCACCAAAATGAAAAGAAGTAGGGAGGAAGGGCAGTGACCTTTAAAATCCATTGTGGGTTGTTTATTTGTTTGGGAGCTTGGTCCACTACCAATGTCTCGTTAAAACACATTGAAATGAAAATACAAACTATAAAAAGGCACCTAATTAATAGCAAGATCAGACTAATCTCTCTCCTTAGGTGAGTTCTTCTAGCAAAGCATGCTGGAAGAGGCTTTGTGCAGGGTCAGGTTGTTGGTCTTCAGTACAGCTGTTAGGTTGTGTCCATCAGCTGTAATACCCTCCCCAGTTTGCTCCTTATGTTGTTTACAAAATGCAGTGACAGAACATCTTTTGTCCTGGCAAGCAGATGTAGCTGCTAAAGCAAAATTTTTGTGTGAATTCAATAACTGGGATACGGCCTTGATGTGCACAACAATCCCCCAAATATGTAAAAATAAGAAGGAAGCTAACCCAAAACACTTCCCCAAGTATGTTGAGATAGCATTATTCTAATATGTAATCTATCAATATATTTGTTTTTCTACCATTCAATAGCATCTAAAAGCTTAAGATTTATAATGAACATCATCTTATTTGGACCCACTTCTAACATCTTGTGAAGGCAAGAACTTTGAACAATTGGCATTCCCTTGTATCCTACTTTCTTAGCAAAGTCAGTTGTACCTTTGCCTGAAAAGAAGCTTGCATAAAGACTGAAATGTGGGTCCTCTGGGTTAAACCAAACAGCTCTTCCATGGAGTGGTCATCTGCAGCATTTCTCACATAAAACTCTTCCAGACATCAGGGTGGTTTTATAAGGAGCGTAGGGATGGTGGGAGACTGCACTGCGGTGGGCTGGCTCGAAGAGAAGTAGAAGCCACAAACTGCACATCAGTCAAGGAGTGAGTTGTGGAGCTCGGTGCTAGTGGCTTGTCCTTTCGCAATTTGCTTGAAGCAGCTCAAGAAGATGAAACAGCAGAAACCTCTGCCTTTTTTCCTGGTTCCAAGGGTAGTTCAAGTCATCAATTAGCCCAGGTCTGTAAACGTACATATACATATGCTGTGCTCATTTGACCTCTTCTTTAACAGCTTCACTCTTGAAACCACTTGCATTGATTATGATTTGTTCATTGTTTAAGAGCAGGTTTGTGCAGCTCTAAGATAAGGTTGTTTTAAGTGTGGATGGATACATTGAAATCGGCTTTTCTTCTTTTTTGCTATTTTTTTTTTCAGTAAACCACTGCATAGTAACATATTTGTGCAGAAATATACAACTATCACTGGTATTAAATGGAAAATAAGTTGATGTTACTATCAAACTAATGGATAAACCAATTACTATGTTGCCTACAGAAATTACATATCATAAAGAAACATAGGAGAGAACTGTGTATTTTGCTTAACTGTCATTTCTGTGCTAAGCCAATGTGTTTTCTTTGGACTGTGAATAGCATAGGCTGTTATTTTGTAAATTTTCCTCCTAGACTGCATTTATTTTATTTTGTGTGTTTCATTTTTGCTTAATTTTCTTTCTTGAGCAAATCTGAATTACCAATATCTGTAGCAGGAAACTACTGCAGTTTGAAAACTGGTGGTGTCTTTTGGTTCTGATAAAATTGTGAGATTATACTTTTTCTGCAGGTAAATTTATAGTTATACGTATGGTGAGGATCTTCTGAGAAATGAGCTTCATGTGTTTTCAATAGATTTATTACTTTTTTTTTTATTATGGTGGCATTTTCCTCTCTTTGGTGCTGGCAGTGATTTCAGAAAAGCAAAATAAAAACAAAAAAATGTGTAAATATTAGCCTTTGCTGAAGTTTATAGACTGAATCTAAAGTAAATGCTGGTGTTATAAAAAAAAATAAATGTAAGGTTTGATCTTTAAAGATAAGACAGGTGCTTCACCTATAGCTCTTTCAACAGAGGACTGTGATGAGATGATCCATAGCTATCAACTTGTAGTGTGAAGGTGTTATTTGTGAGGAGTATTTTTTGATTTGCTAGGTCTGTTTGACTACAGGAAGACTATAAGGAAGTATCTAATTGCTGATAAGGAGTGGAGTTAGGTATGACTTTACATTATTGCTTGATTTCTCTGTGATCCATCAGTCTAATACTATTTACTTCTAATGAAATTTAGCCGTGTCTATGAAGATAAATAAATGTTTTTCAAATGCTAAAGTATGAAAGTAGGTAGTGCCACACAGTGAAAGGCAGGGAATAAAGACTTAGATTTTTTCATAAAGAGTGAAAATACAGGCAAGTGATTGTTCAACACACAGAGCTATGCAAAAGCTCACTCTACAAAAATTCAAAATATTATTGGCTGGAATACAACTCGAGACTTCAGGGCAGGTGTTCACGTTTTTAACCACTTCAATAAAAGAAAAACTAAGTCTTCAATAAGAGAAATTCAGCAGCACCATTACTAGCTAACATAAGAAAATGAATGCCAATATTTCAGCTGTATCATCCCTACTTCAATACCTAACTCCCCAAAAACCTATCTGAACAATATGTCAAGCAAAACCCCAACTTCTTAAACACTGTTTTAGCTCTTGAATATGCTGCTTTATGCAAGAGATACAAAAATGTCAATGCATACAGTGGCTGTAAAATCATCTGCCCTATACTGAAGAATAGGCAATGTGTTATTAGCTGAAGCTACAACTGGACAACACATAAAGGAAACCTCCTGCAGGAAATGTACCCCGTCACTGTTTCCTTGTCTGTTGAAATCTGAGAGAGGAACAGCATGTTAAAAAATCAGGGTAAAATATTTTATCATATACAACAGCTTATTCTGGACAAGTAATAGAGAAGGAAAATATATTAAATTGCAACCCTGTTAAAAAGTTTAAAATTTAGCTGAGTTGACTTTCCTCTGCTCTATGCCTTGATCAAAGATGCTGTTATAAATTGAGATATATGAACCAAGGCATCAATTTGGTAGCTCTGGTTTTTTTCTTTCTCTCCCAGCTAATAGATATTAAATTTTGTATTGAGCATTCCAAGTTGTTTTCAGCCATGAGCCTGGAGGCCTTCCCACCCTACTCAGGTCAATTGGTTTAAAACATAGAGAAGGTAGGAAATACAAAATATTTTCCCCTGCCTTTGTGGGGCTCTCAAACGATTTTACCTCCTTAGAGTCAAGAGCAGAAAGTCTGTAAAGAAATGAATTATTAATTTCTGATTTGTATCGGCAACAGAATCTCTTTACCCAAGGAGTAGCATTTCTTCCATGCTTTTGGATGTTTTCTTCCTTATATCAAATTCTGACCCTTTGGTAAGGTGTCTTCTTTTGACTCACAGATTTGCTGGCTTTCATAAACACACTGCCTTCACTTTTAATCGGTGCAAGAGTTCAGTTTGGGGAGCTTGGTGGTCAGGTTATAATCAGAACTACATC
This sequence comes from Orthonyx spaldingii, assembly GCA_013397795.1. Lineage (NCBI taxonomy): Eukaryota > Metazoa > Chordata > Aves > Passeriformes > Orthonychidae > Orthonyx > Orthonyx spaldingii. The sequence goes on along the minus strand of VZTJ01002639.1, from coordinate 1,726,856 downwards.
TAACAGACTGCTGGCAAAATAAAATAAAACAAAAAATCCAGTATGCAGAGAAATGTGCCTTCTGGATGAATATGGATGGAGCTGTAGTTTTAAACATGTTCTTCCTGCCCCCATTTGTACAAATCTCCATGTGCCAGAGGGGCGAGGGATGATGGAAGAGGTGGTAGCCAAGTGCTACAAATGCTTTCTGCTTGTTCTAGAAAAGCTACAGCAGCGCTGCAGGATACTCCTTTTGACCTGGCTTGTTGGCTGGTATTAAAATTCTGTGGAAAAGTGCTGATGGTTTCATATTGAGTCATTAGAGCATGTGAGACTAGTTCTGGAAATGAAGGAGAAGACAAGGGCTCATCAGAAGAACTTTTGAAGTTGTCCAGAATGGGAAGAAACTCAGACCTTTTTTTTTTTAAATAATATAAATTTCTTCATATAACCTATGTCCCATAATTCAGTCTATATGAGCTGTAGCTTGAAGCTGCATGGGAAAGCAGCTTGCTTATAAATAGAAAATTAGAGAGAGTCCTATGCCATATATATCCCAACACCACAGTCATTTCCTGGCATTGATAGATTATGAACACGTAAACAAGGTTTCTGCCAAAGCTACCACATGTGATGGACCAAGGCACAATTTTAATGCTATCCTAGAAGTTAACTGTGATCTAATGACCATGATCATGACCAATACAATTGTGAAGTCATGGTAATCTAGTTATTTGTCCTCATATTCATTAATTGAAAATCATACTTTGCATATCAAGTACTGGAGCACAGAAAAAAATGGCATTTTCAATGGTCCTTGAGAGATTTTGGGAAAAAGTATGAACCCAGAGTTCTCTAAATTAGAATCTAAAGCAATCTTCTTGATAATTCTTGCCTTACCTGGCTAAGATAAAAGAAGTGGATTGACACTTAATGTAAGAAAAAGTACAAAGCTGGTGAATAAGGTCTGGTTCAGAGATACAGGCCAGCCTTTCCAATCCCAGAAAAAGTGTGCTGAGGATCATTAGACAAGATACAGTCTAAATACCCTTCCCAAGAGAGGTAATAAGTATCTTGGATCCTCTGGTTCCAAATAGGTTCAGTGGTAAAAAATGACATAGAAGAGAATGAGTTCAAAATGACATAGAGGAGAAAGAATTCAGTGTTGCTGAATTCTTATGAAAGAGTCCTGGGGATTATAGAGGAGCATCGTGTCAGACTAGGGGAACACTGTTTTCCAGACAGAGGTCACCACAAAAGGAATTGTCTTCACAGAAAAATGACCTTCTTGCTTCCCTCATGGAGGAGAGTGCTTTCTTGTCTCTATCCCTGCTTTTCAAAAAGCATTGACGTTTATGCCAATGCACATCTCTACCTCTGAACTCCAAACTAGTTATTTTCCCTTGGCAAGATGAAGGAGCACACAGACATCCATATTTACCAGCCAGATGCCATGTCAAAGCCAGTGTTTGCATTTACTGGTGCTATTTGGCTCATCTCTGAGAGTTTCCAAGATCTTGCTAAGTACTTACATCCATGGAACCAAAACTCTTGTTTGCTGTATAGCCCTTCACATTGACACAAAATGGCATCAATTGTGACAATTAATATTTGATTATTTAAAGTATAAATATGTGTGTATTCAATTAATTCAAGTGTAAATTGAGTTATTAGAACATGCTTTATTTTATCTCTGCTATTACCTGAATATAGCAAACCTACAAACAAAGCCCAAAAGGATTTTCCTGGAAATCTCAACCACAGGATGTTCATGTGTCCCACTGTTCTAGCAACTATTGGAGCCCTGATTTGAGAGGGATGACCTACAGAACAGATCAGTAGTGCTTTAGTAATTACTATATTTAGTGTAAGTATTACCTTTTTCTTTCTTTCCTTCATTCTCTCAGTACAAGTAACTGATCAGTTTCCTCCTGGACAGATGCTTTTATCCCAGTTTAATATTTGAGGTAGTGTTTTAAAAGGCCCAACGTTTTAAGATATATTAATTTCATGTTCACATTTTACACACATCTGGGTGAGAGCACTGTAGCTGACACTCATTAATGCATGTTCTACTCTTCAGTAAAGAGAAACTAAGGAATAGCAGGAATATAACCAAATAACATTTAATTGTATGATAAATTTTGCTGGATATTCAGTTTCTTATTCTGAGTGCTTCAAAGAATATTGCTACATAGTTCACTCATACACTGCTTTGAAGACTATTACACAATTTCTTAAATGCTACTTTAAAAAGTACTTTTAAAAATACTGCTACCATTGAATAGTCTCAATCCTCCTACAGTGAAGAGAAAGAGGAACTGGTAGAGTCCCAATGCTGCTCTACTGGAAAGTATTTCACACCATCTTTTGTGAACACTGTCAAATTCCCAGTGCTATTTCAGGATTTGCTCCTCCACTCCTGCTCAGCCTGGGCTCTTTCTTCCCGCTGCTTTTCCTCATGTATTAGGGTGCAGCCAGGGACAGTGATATGACATATTGCAGATAACATCCTAACATATTAAATAAGGATGTTCAAACATAGTGACAGATCCCGTTGTATGATGATACATCAGGGCAGCTCAAAGATAAGAGTTTTAATATATTCTATTATAGAATCACTTAAGCTGACTAAGTGATGGCTGTGGGGGGAATGGAATAGCTTGTAGCTTCTGGAAAGGGTTAAGAGACCAGCAACAGGAAAGAAACACCTGTGTGCTACAGGGAGACAGACGTACGAGTAAACAAAATAAACCTGTGAAAGAAAAAATCCTTGATCTCTTTGAGTAATACATGATACAGTGAACATAATTTTTTTCCTTACATGGAGGATAAGATGTCCCCAATACATGTGACCTGCAAAGACAATCTTTCTGAACTGTCGCCAGCACCAACTTTTCTACAGTTTCTCTGAGTTCAGGCTATGAATACCTATCATTAGATCATACAATCTCAGAATAGTTTGAGTTGGAAGGGGCCTTTACAGGTTGCCTAGTTTAACCTCCAACTTCAGCAAGCAGGGACATCTTCAACCAGATCAGATTGCTCAGAGCCCTGTCCCACCTGATGCTGAATGTTTCCAGGGATGGGGCATCCACCACTTCTCTGGGCAACCAGTGCCAGTGCCTCACCCCTCTTTCTCATATCTGCTCTAAATCTACCCTCTCATAATTGAAACCATTATCCATTGTCCTATTGCAACAGGCAATAAGAGGTCTGTCTGTCCCCATCTTCCTTATAAGCCCCCTTTAGGTAGGGGCAGGCTGCCCTAAGGTCTCCCCAGAGCTTCTCCTCTCCAGGCTGAACAGCCCCAACTCTCTCAGCCTGTCTTTACAGGAGAGGTGCTCCATCCCTCTGAGTAGCTTTGTGGTCCTTCTCTGGAGCTGCTCCAACACATCTTTCCTGCACTGAGGACCCCAGAGCTGGATGCAGCATTCCAGGTGGGATCTCACCAGAACAGAGTACAAGGGCAGAATCAATTCCCTGGATCTGCTGGCCACAATAGATACTTTGGTGGTGTCAGCCTGCCTCATTTTTCTTAAAACTCCGAATCTCATCTTTGCCACGTGGTGAATGAGCAGACCTATTTCTGGATGACAGAGAATGCCAGGAGTATTTGAGTTATTGACCCGCAGCCTGCTCTTTGCCTGGATCTGAGGAGGTATTGGGGAATTGCAAGCTGGAGGCTGGATAAATCACCCTGCTGGTCTAACGTGTTGCTCACTCTCCCTAATCCACACTCCACCATCCCCCCTGAATCCTTCAGATCTGATGAAGGAGCTGGCATGGGAAGCATCCAGTACGGGTTTACTGTGCCCAACCAAACTGATGTGACCTGCTGTTGTTTTAAGGAGCTGTGCCATGCCCTGCAAGGTCAGTTGGATAGCACAGAACTAAATGGAGAATCTGTTGTAGGATTCATACAAAATCTGGGCTCGACTGAAAGCTCTTTTCCAATCTTAGTGATTCTATGATTCTATTAAAGGTGAAGTAAGTCCTTTTCATTTATAATTTTCTTTAGATATTTATTATTGAGAACCCCATCAACTGTTTTAAAATGTATTATTTTTTCAGCTGTGAAGAATTTTTCCTTTTTAAGTTAAATTTTAGCCCCAGACATAGTATCCACCAGAAATTTGACTTCCAGACTAAGAAAATATCTTTCAGAATTAATCATTAAGTACAACTGAAGATTTTAAGCATGTGAAGGGCATTTAATTTCATATTAGGAAAGGGTCTCTTTTCCTTTCCTTTCATAATAAAGATAACATGCTTTCACTAGAACTACAAGTCACTTTGGTTAACGTATTTGAATGATCAAAAGTATTTACTTCCATGATATCTGAAAAGAAAAGCAGTGTTGTATTTGAATTATGGAATCTGTTTATAGAGGAAGAGCCAGTTTCATCATTGAGGACACATAACTTAATTCAGAGATATTACATCAGTGTCGAATTTGGCTCTAAGTACTGAAAGCACCATGATAACTGCATTTATATTTGGCTTTCATATATACTCAAGTCTGGCAAGTGTATCTTGTGGGCACCTGTTTGACGCAGAGATTTATGGAGAATGCCAACATTTGGTCTTGATATTTAAAAACAATTTGTTAATTGTCAAGAAAAGTAAACTGTTAACATCTTTATTTACTGATGAGACAACACGTCAGTACTGGAACCTATTCAAAATGGACAGCCATTTATTAGTCTCTAAAGCACTGAAGTTTTTAAACTGCAGCCTTTTTTTATTTTCCCTTATAAGTTTTGATTTTGCTTATGAACAGTCCTTAAGTAGATGTTTCATTTCACCAAAGGGTTATATAGCTCTCTTTCTATTAAATGTCATACACAGTTTGTGCCAGAGGGATATTTTGGACCCCAAGAAATGCAAATAAACTCTTTCTGGTTTACTGTTCCCTTTTATTTGCTGCCTTTTCTTTTCTTCCACATCACGTCTTAGTGCATCCCAAAGCTGTGGCTTCCAAAGTTGCAGGTGTTATGGTTTTGGTCATACGTATGTGTTGTGGTGCTGGAACTAGAAACCTAAAATTACAGAACTAGCCCCATGTGCCAGGTAGGGCTGTGTCAGCAGGCAGGGAGATTATCAGAAAGGAATGTGGTGAGCATGGACTAAACAAAGGGAAGAGCAGTCACACACAGCCATACAGGCAACCTGGTGGAAGGCACCTCCAAGGAAATCAGTGTTTCAGCCCATGTGGGAGCGCAGCTCTGAATCGGTTCCCCTGAGTACCTGGTAACAAGCTGCCTGGAGGCCAGCGTGGTCTTGGTGAGCTTTTGGATAAGCAGATCCATGCTGCTGTAGCTACATGGCTCTCCGTTTTCCAGTTCAGGAGTCCGAATGCAGATCAATCTGTGTACACAAGCTGCAACCACAGCACTGAAAGCAGCGTTGTCAGTGAGTCGCTGTGGTCCCGTCTCACAGAAAGGTCACAGCGTGTGCACCCGCCTTGCCT
>VZTJ01002639.1:1703904-1716404 GCA_013397795.1 Orthonyx spaldingii | reverse complement strand
GGAGGATTTAGCAGGCAAATCTGTGAGAAGACAGAAGAATTTGAATACCAGCTAAGAAAATAGTTTGCAACCAAGTTCTATTTAGACAGCGGCACTATAAGACACACAATAGTTTAAAAATTAACTGTGCTGCAGTGTGTATGTGTGGGTGGGTATAAATGGCAACAAAGCACAGGAGTGTGCCTTTCATACCTGTGCCTCCCAGATCTGATGCAGATGTATAACTGATATTTTCATTCTGCAAATGTTTATATGTAGGAAGAAAATGTAGCTGGTTAAGGGGCCATAAGCAGTTTTAAAATGCTTTCTTGCAGGTCTGTATGAACTTCGCGACTTTGAATGCTGAGTACGAAGATATTCCCCCGTGAATGTGATTGAGGTAGCCATTAAGCTTAAAGTTCAGGGTTTAAATAGAGGACCTTTGTATAATGTTTTCTGGAGAATGGATACTCTCCTGCAAAGTCTTGGTTTGAAATACAGGAAAGATAATGACCCATGCATACACATGTCAGATAAGTGACTGGGGTTTACAGGCAGCGGGTATGAGGCCCTTCCTCTCAAATGCTGCTAAAGGTGCTGTAATATCAATCTCCTTGTTTAAGGACAAAAGGCAGTGTCTGTTTTACAGTGTCTTCAGGAGCTGAGTCTGTGTCTTTTGCTGGTATTCTCTGGATACCACAGATACCAACAGCTGGAGCAAAGTTTCAGGTGGGGGTAGGTGTAAAGAGAGGTATGGGAGACGTTTCTGTTTCCAGCCTTGGGGAGTAGAAATAGGTTTTGCCCCTGGTGCAGGTTCTCATGTGGGTCTGCTCCGTACTTTGGGCAAGAGGAAGCAGGAGTCCTTGCACTCTCCCTGCTGTGCTCCATGGGAGCTGGGACGTGGCTCACACAGGCAACTGGGAAGCTGGGCTGGCACAGGGCACGGCTTTGGGGAGGCGGAGGTGGGTGCTGGAAGTGTGACAAGACCTTTGGAAAAGTGTAGTGTTTTACAGAACATGTCCTTACAGTAAGCAATCCCCCAGTGCTTGGGCGCCCTAGGAACAGATTAAGGCCATGCCTGCAAGTTTAAATTCTTTGACGGAAGCTATTGCCTGCTGGATGAGTTGATAAGGTATGCAGCTTAAAAAAAATCTTATTATGAAGATGAGATGCCATTGTATCAGTTATTGTGGCCCAAGACTTGATGTTTCAGACTGCAGACTGAAAATTAATACTTTAAATAGTGGTGTGACAGTCATGTCCATTAAATGCAGGTTGTAACCAGCTATGAGGTAGATGCTATACTTGCAGGGTCAAAAAACCCCTGAAACTAGTAATGTAGGATTTACACCACCTTTTGTGCTATTTGGGGCTTGCTTCAAGACATAAGACATCAATTTTAAGGATATTTCTCCTAAATTAGGTCTCATTTCACACCCCAATAATAATTTGCCTTAACTTTCTATTTTTGTTACTCTCTGGGGAAATGCTTTTTTTTTTTTGTTTTGTTTAATCAAAATGTTTTCCTCAATACAGGATATGTCCAAAGTATTTTCATCTATGTTTTGAACAACACTTAAATGTTAGTTAGAGCACAGTATCCCTTTAGCACTGTCTTCTACCTTATTATAGATCTTCTCTAAAATCAGTGTGATAATGTGAATCTCTGTTACAGAACATAAGTGACCTTAACCAGAGAGACAGAAAGTCATGGTCATTCAGGCAGGGGAGGAGCTAGGAGTCCAACCTCCTGCTCCAAGCAGGGTCAACACTGAATTCAGATTGGTTGCAGCACTGGGCTTTGCCCAGCTGGGCAAGGTTGAAAACCAAGGTTGAAAAATCAAAGCAATAGAGCTGTAGAAGACAGGAAGCCATTAGTACTGGTAATTGGGGACAAAAATATTTTACATTTTAGTGACTTAGCATGTTTAAGCTTAGCACAGGCTCATTCTTTTATCTCATGATGCTGTGCTAAAATCATCTTGGCAAAGCAGGTGGCCAAGAAGGGTGTCAGCAAAGCAGCAGCTGCAGTCTCATCATTTAGTCTCAGAAGTGCCTTCCAGTTCCTTATTAAAGGGGCATAGAGGGCAGTGATACTGTGCTGGAAGGACTCCCCCCCTCGTTTGCTGGGGCCACAGCTTGCCTTTGGAGCTGGAACTGGACCCGCCCCTGCCCCAACACCCACACACTCCAGCTTTTCCCTTTCTGAGGCACAGTGTTTCATGTATTGCCCCATTAAAACACTTTCCTTTGTTAGGGAGTTCTCATTCCTCTTTAATTATGTCCTCCAGAGTGGCATTCAAGGATAGGTTATTTTCCTTCTTTGTAGAGGATGTGGAATAATTTTCCCAAGGCAGTTTTAACTTCCCCTTTCCTTTAGTAATCCTAGTGTTTTAAATTACTCCTTTAATCACCGTCTCAAAGTAATCACCATGCAATAACCTGTCCTGTGATTCTGACTCAGGAATAAGAACTTCCCCTTTTCTGTGGCTGAGGCGGTGACTGAGAAATGACCATTTTGTGTTTTGCTTTTAAAACATTTTATTAATTTTGCTCTTTTTTTTATTTCACCTACTTCTTAAGAGGATCTGAGTTGGAGGAGGGATAATGTTTCGTGGATGCTTCAAATTTCCCTTCTTGTTTTAGGATTTTTGATTAACTCCTCAATTTTAATGATTATCATCCTCTGCAGAATTCACTTCCATTAAGAACCATCTTTTCCAGATCTGATTAAACTCTCTTTCTTTAGCTCTTGTTGAGCCCTTTGTGATGTGTGGAATCCAGCAGGGCTACAATTAACCAGCTCCACTCCTCAGAGAGTAGCTTGAAACCACCTTTTAGAAAACCTATAGAAAAGAATTAAATGTGTGGTCTCCATCTCTGTGAAATGGCAATGCTTACGATAATAGATATCACACTTTTCTAAGAATACGTGGGGCAGCTTTTTTTTTTTTGCCTACACAACCAGTTCAGCATATTCTTTCCTATGTGGGCTTCACTTTCATTCTTTTCTACTAATTTTGCTTTCATGGGTCCCAAACAAAGAGAAATAGTTGATAGGGATGTTCAACATTTGTTCCTGGCCTACAGTTTTTGCGCTGCCAAATTACAAGCTTTGGCATGCAAGAATCCCAGTACAATTGGTTCAGAAAGTTTTAGATACCTTGTGATTCCTTCCCACTTTTTCTGCAGCTTGCACTCACAGTTCTTTATTTCAGTTTAGTGGATTTTTAGCTATATCCATAGGATGGCAGCTTGGCATGGAATGTAGACAGTGAACATCTCTGTGAATGAGTCATGAAGACAGAACTTGCTTTTGCAGATGACAAGAAATCGTTCCCATAGTATTCTCAACCTATCTGGAAGAAACTGCTTGGTTCTTTGACCATTTTTATAGCCTTGTGAGTGTGTGACTACTGGGAGAAGGATGCCTTCCTTATCTGAGAGGACTTTTGTAAAATCTTTCTTGGGGGAAATCCAGACTTCTTGCCTTTGGTTCTGGAGATATCAGAGGATTTCTCAGCAAACTTGTTAATCACAGAGGTATTTTCAAAGTGCAGATGAACCTGGAATTGATCTTTTTGATCTGAACCGTATTATTCAAAGAACGAAGCCTAGGTGTTTGCAAAGCATGTACTGAAGGTAGAACTCACCTTGCCTACCTGCTGAAACATCACAATGCACAAAATAAAACCATTTAGAAGGACAGGGGAATGTGTGGTGGAATAGCTGGCACTAGCCTGGGGTTAATGCTTCTGTCCTCTCCATCCTCTTGGTTCCACAAATACAAAGATGTGGTGGAGGTTAATCTGGGACTTGCCTTCTCTTAAGTCTGGGAGGAGCAGTCTTAGTTTAAGAGCTGATTAGTAATTTGCATATTGGTAACTACTACTGGTAAAGTGATTTCTGACACTGAAAGACCTATTTCCCAACCGACTGTTGGTTTTGTCCCAGTTTACTGAGGCAAATCTGACTAACTCCCGTTATAAGAAAGCCAAGCAGGCTGAGCCTTTCAAATCTGACAGTAGAGAATGAGAATGTTGCTTGCTCAAGTCTGAGAATGTTGCTTGCTGAGGACCTGATCAGACTCAATATGCACCTGCACAGAAAACAGCTGTACTGAAGACCACGGGACACTCACTCATGCCCAAGTTTTCCAAAAAGGGATTGAGTTCACACAATACTAGCCAGTTGTGAAAAATCCCACCCTTAAAAATAGGCAAGAAAAAAAAATGAGCAAAGGAAGATACAAGGCTATACTGCTCACTGGGTTGTTCTTACGCAAAAAAAAAAGTTCTCTACAAGAATTTCTTATATGTTATACTCTGTGTTTCAGTATTCCAGATACTCAGGATAGGATCATACTCTGATGTGTATAAGAAAAACTGGGAGAATGAATCCATTTCAGAAATGAAATTTGGCAGTTAATAGCTTCAAGCTTTGAAATGAGTAACTTTTAGAAGAAGCAGATGGCTAATAATGAAGCAAAATTTATGTGATCATATGATGACATTTAATTTTTAGAAAATAGTAGCTTTTGCTGTCATTACATATGTTTTCTGTGAAACACTATCTTGTGGTCACTGTGACTTTGAGCCAATACAGACTGACACTGCCACAACCCTGTGTTTTCCCTCCCACGTCCTTACTCCTGTGCAGTCATTTCTGCACCAACGTTTCTACGGTTTAAGAAGTGAACTGGATCTCAGAAACTGAGATGAGTCAAAATAACAGAAGAAAGTATTAACTGAAAATACACATTTCTAATGAGAGGCAAAGCCAAGGTTCATCTCCCCTCCCCGGTCCCGTTCAGAAAACCCTCTTTGCTTGCAGCTGCAAACACAGTGTGGGGTCAGAGAGCTGATGGGGCAGGTGGGATGTGGAACCCACAGTTCCTTTCTTCTGAAGGTACTGTGGGAAGGAGACTCTGTAGCAAGGACCTAATTAATATGCTGAGGCTCTGAGCCAAGTTAAATTTCTTGGCATTGTATGAGGGTTTGGGCACTGTTTTTGTTGTTGTTTGTTTGTTTCCTGTTCTGTTATGGGTTTTGTCTGGTGCTTATTTTGTTGTTTTGTTTTTAATAATTTTTTTTTGGTAAATGACTGCCTTAAGAATTTTGGGTTAAAAATCCATCATTGGCTTGCTTTCACTTCAAATATAAAGTCCATTCATGCCTCTACCCCAAATTTTGTAGCTCCAAAGTAACCCCAAGGTTATGCATGCATGTCAAAAGTAAATAACTGAGCAACAATGAACTAAGAGGGGTCAAGATAGCCAAGTTCAGCAGACGTATTGCAGCAGTGACTCAGGAGGACAGCACATTAGTAAATTAGGCTTTTGCCAGATGTAAAAGCTGATCCTTTTTCAATTGGGTATCATCTGAAAGGTCAAGAAGTAATGAAGCATGGGCGCACAGATCCCCTATTGCCATGTGTTGCTACAAACTCTTATCTCCTAATGCACTGGCAGTTACAAGATACCAGACACAATAAACCAGCATCCTGGGTCTGTCCTCGTGCAGGTCAATGGTCAAAAGAGTATTCTGTAAGAAATGACAATGGGTGGAACAGTAAAGAAGGGGCATTTTGTACTGAATTCCTTAATTTTATAGTTTTAGTGTATTTGCAATTTTTTGATATTTCACATTCCAGGGCTCTCCTGTGATGCAACTGAGAGCTGTTTACTCTTGAATAATTATCAAAAGATCAGAAGCCAAATACTCTTCTGATTTACACCAGAACATATTCAGCTACCTCTGTTGATTTTTAGCTAATTTGGAGGCATTCCAAGTGCATACGGGTGTAACTGACAGGAGAATTTGGCCCTGTATCTCTGCAAGAAATAATTTCCTAGATGGATAGGAGTCCTGGTACTAAGGTAAATGTGACAGAAAATCTGTGATTAGGTTGGATTGACTTCCACACTGGAAACCTTTTTTGTAAATACTATATATAAATACCAGAAAAATGCTGTTTGTTTTATATATCTGTGGATAAACACAATTTTATTAGAGCTACCAATATGTAATAAGGGAAGTAGCCATTTTAAGTAACAGATGTCCTATAGCAGCCCCCCACAAAACAGAGGAAGAAATAAAACAATCTTAAAATATTGTTGAAAAAGGAGTTCCATGTTACCACTAAAAGTAGACCTAGTTTTCTTTTTCTGAGCACTTTAAACTTCTAGGTCTTGGTTCTTCAAATTGTATCCCCTCTAATATTGAGAAAAATCCAGTAAGGATCACACTTTTCCCTTAGGAATAATTCACTTTTTCAAATGGGCACACCACTTCTTGACTCAGAGGGCACAGTTAGGGCCACCTTTCCCAAGTATTTTATTCAATGCTTATCATATGTGATAAAGTGATTCCATGTCCATGTAGATGCCTGTATTGCACAGTCTAATTGTTCTTTGCTAGTTTTGAGTCAAAAACCATTAGTGTTTCTGACATCCTCTTAAGCCACCAGTGAGTCAATAAATCATTGCAACCACTCATTATTTCCTGAACTTCTGCTTCCCTCAAAATGGAGACAAGGATGGAAACAAGCTTAATTGCTTAGACTTGGACACATTAATATAATTCAAATTAATGTTTTCTCTTCCTTATCGTTACAGATTGCATATTCATAAGGCTTTTTCAAGTGCCATGAACAACTGCTCTACTTCTGTAAGTTGTTTTGTTTGGGTTTTTTTTTGTGCAGTAATATCTGTATTTCTAAGTTCACTGGCCAGTGGTTATTTCTGCTTCACTTAATTGTAGATGTATCGTATCTTCAGTTTTGTTGGGATCATTTTCTCATTTATTGAGATCATTGCAAAATCCCAAACCTTACTGGAGGTAGCTTGCTTTTCCACAGATGTTGACATACACACCACTTCTTCTGTCTCTTCTTGGTCTCTGCTTGCACCGCTGGAGATTATGTTCCAAGTTATGGAAGCTTTCCCTTAGGGCCAAGACTTTTTCTCATTTTGTCCTTAGTGAAAAGTAAATCAAATCCCATCAAAACCCTTGGCATGGTGTGCAAGCTAAGGGCACAGGAAACTTAATCTGCATGGTCTGGGTGTTTATGCAATCCAGACATTACCAGTGAAGTATCTCTCTGATGAAGGCCAGAGCATCAGTCTAAAGATTTTTTCTACAACAGTAGTTGCCTGCCTGTTAGCTTTTTAATTATGTGGAATGGCCCATGAAGTGTTTACACCTCTGCCAATAGCAGTTAGGCACTCCGGAGTCCCACTGAAGTCATCACTGGAAGTCAGGAACTCCGTATGTGCTTCACTGTCAAAGAGGATTAGTCAAGAGTTCCTACCTTTACTTTCTACTCTGTTTTCCAGCTCTGAGTATTTATGTCAAGTGAGTTTTACCCCAGTCAGCTGTTTTAGCCCCAACATATTCTTACTCCCCAGAAACACAACCTTAAACCCCACAAATAACAGTGTAAGTCAAATGTAATATGATGGAGGACATGAATCATAACATTTGAGACAGCATCTCTGCCTGAATCTGCAATCCATTCTGATTTATTGACAAGAAAACATGGCAAAAAGTTTCTGCCTTTTGCATTGGCTCCTTTTATTTTTAAAATCCATTGTTGGTAACTAAGATGCAGCCTACTTGCAATCAGAACTCTAGGGTGGTTTACCTGCACTGTCAAGTACCAGTGAAAGCCACTCTTCTGTGCAGCACAAACACTAACTAATCCATACCGTTGCCTTGAGACTGAAGGGTTATTTCAAAATTAACCTTGACTTCAGCACAGGGTCTCTTAAATTGTGTTCAGTTGCTGTGCATATGTTTTAATGCAGACATCCTAGTGTACAAATAAACTGTATGTCTAGTTAACTTGAGACCTACCAAAAGCACTTTGATATTATGGAATATCTTGTTAACTTTATCTATGTCCCACTGCCTTTTCTCCAGAAAGGGAGAAGGGGAAATTGGATCAAGGTCTTAGTTTACTGCTATTCATCAACAGAGTGAAAAAAAAAATCAAAGCTACATTAATAAACTAAATATTACCTCCCACTGATTGCTGGCTACCAGGCAGATAGAGCTCTTTCTGATGGACTCCTAAGAGGGTCTTCAATAAAGTAAAATATTGAGCTTGACGTTTCTCCTGCTTGCTGCCAGGAAGGTCTAAATTGAGTCCCAGTTGTTTTTCAGATTAATCCATTTGAGAGTATAGAATCTGGCAAGAGTATTTTACAACTTTTTGAAAATGTGTTTAAGCTTAATATAGTTTTGGGTATTTCATGCATGTGTGCTTAATTATAAAACACTCATCTTCTATCAAGTACAAGGTATTAGCATGAATGCCTAAAGAGACTTGGTAGAAATAAGCAAAGTGCAGCAGCAAAAAGAAATGCTCAGCTTGAAAGAGGGACAGAGCCAAAGCATCTGCAGTGCTTTTCTGAAATGTTGCCATGTTTTAAAAGTGATGACTGCTCCTGCAGTACTCCTGTTCCTGGGGGCCTGGTTCTTCTTGTTTACACCAGTTTTAGCTCAGTTGACTTGAGAATTATTATATTCCTGTAAATCAAGAGAAGGAGGAGACTTTGGCTCAGTCTTCGCTGTCAGTTGGAGAAATATAATAACTCTCCTGTGCGGACTGTACATGAAATCTGAATAGAGGAAGAAGGGTTTAAGAGTTTAGAGGCCATCTTCAGTTCCAAGCCCCTTCTTTTGAAGTCTGGTGAAGGACATGGCAGTAGCACATGTAAAGGAGTGTTCAGCTTTATGAGCAATTAGCTTTTAAGCACTACATGACTGCATTGCGGCTTACAAGTGGGATGATCTGGAGCTGGCTGTTAGTTTTTCAACCCAATGTTTTTCCTTAAAAAAAACCCTCCACTCCTTTATGAAGCTGAAATTACTTTCTATTGAAAGGCATTGGCTGTGACTGAAATTTTGAAGGGGAGACTTTTTCATCTAGGCTTGAATTTTGAGAGGAAATAAAACCCCACTGCAGAAGGGAAAATGTCCTCCTGGTTTGACGAACTGCAGGTTGGGGGAACCAAGGTGAGAAGAGGGTTTTGGACACTCTCACATGCCAAGTAAAACTGCAAAAACTGCACAAGTGGTCATTCTGATCTTCATCCTCCTGTTCGTCCCTGTGGTCATCCTAACTGGGAGGTGGTGAGGAGTTTTTATCTCCTGGGAGTCTTAGACATGCTAAAACTCTCTTTAGCAGAAGAGTCTTTAGAGAGACTCTTCGTGTGTTATCCAGCTCCTGCGGATCACTCCAGTTCTCCTGCATGAGTTCTGACCCTGAATGTTCTGGGCCATGCTTCAGACACCTACCATTATTCCTCAGGTTATCTGATGCTTTTTCAACTTACATTAGAAAACTGTTCCACCTTCTCTCTTTTCTTTGTTTTGGAGGCTTTCACAAACATCAATTTTGATCAGTGCATACAGCCTAACACATATATACGTGCAAATAAAACAACATTTATTATAGATATATTTAATATGTGGCATGGAAAAATCATCTACTACCTCGTATTCTGGATGAGGATAGACGTCAAAGCCTCCAACAAAATGTATCACAGCTCACTGCTTGTGCTGGCCATAGTAGCATGTAATTCTTGTAAAGGCAACCAGAGACAATTTGTCAAGGTTACCAAACTTCCTTCTGCTGGAAGCATAGCCATTCGCTGATGCTGGTACATTGCCAGTGACATCTGACAACAGAGAATAACAAATAATCTAATGCTGATCACAAAAAATAGCACGGAGAGATGGGGCTTATGTAAATTAATTTAGTTTTTAGAATTAATTCTTTGGCATGACTGGCAAGTGAAATCATGCAGGATTTTTCCTTCTCTGGCTCTCAGAAGAGTTTAATACAGCACTATTGTTAGCCCTATAAAAATTACTCCACTATGGGAACACACTTCCTGCATGATCAATCCTATTACATGGATGCAAAGAAAACAAGGTTGAATTGGCACACAGCATGCCAGGATAGGAATAGCCAAAAAGGAAAATGGCCTGAAATCCCATGGGGAATGACTGTACACATGGCTATAAACAGACTAAATATCTGGTCAAAGACAATGAGAAGCAGGGTACCCTCTTTTGCTTCCAAAACATAAGTGACATTTCTCAAAATTATGACATCAAATGACCAAACATTTCCTTGGACATAATGTGTTATTTATTACATTTTATGTTTAGATCAAGAATGTGATCAGAAAGTATGATAAGATACCTGAAAATGTTAAATAAGCATATATTGAAAATATTATTGTAATTACACAGTGGTTTTTCAACAAGTGCCTATAAATGTGGTTACTGGAAAATTAGCTACTGGTTATACAAGGAGTTGAGCTTGACATATAAACAGGAATTAATTTTATAATTTTGTGGTTTTTTGCTGACTCCTCAAGGCATTGCAGATTTTATTTTAATCTGACAGATCTTAATGGCTTTCAGAAAAATGTTTTATGAAGAAAATCTCAAGTCATTGCCCAAGAAAACCAGTCCAAGATTATTCTACCATCTGTGGGCAACTTGGATGCACACAGACATTAATCTATCTACTGGTCATGTCTCGGGTTTACTGATGAAAAAGCTCTTTTATTAAAAATGCCACTTTCTGATCCTTATTGCTCAGGAGAACTTAAGCCATAATGTGACATCTGTTGGCTCAACCAATTATGTACAAGGCATTTTTGATGCAATGGTTTTGTTAGAACATGCCAAAATCATTGAAACTTTAATTGGAAAAAATTTCACAGGTCCAGATTTTAATTTCCAGCGAGAGTGGGAAGAAGAAGAGGAGAACAGAGTTCATTCATTTCAGAAGAGTCAGTAGTTAAGACATCCATCTGCTGTGAGAAGCCAGATTCATATGCCTGCTCTGCCATTTTCATCTCCATGTGAGTTGTTTGAATGGAGGTCTTAGAACAGCCTGACCTGGTGAATAAAACTGATATTGGACTAAAAAGAAAAAGGGGGGGGGCGGGGGGGGGGGCTTATTTTGCATTAGACAGTAAATAAAATGGTCATGCCTGGCAAAATAAGTCTGTTTGACTGCCCCTTAAGCAGCCTGGCTAAGTCCTGGAATAGGCTGAGAATGAGTTGTTATGGAGATGGTAGTCCAAGAAGAAAGAAAATATATGCTTAATGTACAAGCAGAGAATTGACCTGACAGTACTACTGTTGAACTATGAATACCCCTATAAACACAAGTCAGGGAAAACCCTCCTGAGGACAGAGCATTCAGAGGCAGCTTCTTCAGGTCACAAGCACCCTAAAACCCAAGGTAGAGCCATGAAGGTCAGCATAAGAGTGTCAAGGTTCCCTTAACCGCAGATGGAACAACCTCAAATCAGATAAAAGAGCAGTTCCTGATGTAATAGAAGATATTTAAAGTCCTGAACTGTGTCTTGGTGCATCTGCATTAGGGTTTTAGTCCTGACTAGGTGAATGGGTTGACATGGAAATCTTAGTCCATGCCCCTGCTGATTTACACTGTGGTGAGGTTTCCAACCATAGAAATTTATTCCCTTCAGATGAAGCTAAACTGGGATATGTTTAGGAGCATGCTTAATGGGCTCCATCTAGGAGCATGCTTAATGGACTTTAACCACTAACAGAAAATCAGAGCTGAGGCTAGGGCTACTTACTGTCTATGTTGGCAATAAACCATAACCAGACTTTACCAAATGTCAGATTTTATTGATTATTCTATTCTATTCTATTCTATTCTATTCTATTCTATTCTATTCTATTCTATTCTATTCTATTCATTAGTTCTGAATTTTTCAGATGTACATATTTTGAAGGCATAATTTCCTTAATCGAGTACTCATAGATGACCACTTCCAAACCACAGAACTGTATTTTTCTAAGCAAAAGTACATCACTAAATGATGTGAACACATATAGAAAAGGGTATTCTGACTTTACAGAGCTGCCTTTTTATACTACCCCAGAGCCATATTTGCAGTCTTTTTCCAATGATTTTAGTCTCTGATCCCTCAATGCTTTGCATGGAATGTGAAAATTAAGGACAGTGTGGTTCTGGTCTTGTCTCCTGGAGTCTTTGAGATCCTGCCCTGGACAGAAGATGCTCCAGGCCAGCAAAGAAAGTTAGAAGTCGGTTACATTCGAAGGGTACAAGCCTATTGTTGAAGGACTACTTCAAAGCAGAAACTATGAATTCCTTATTCCTTAGAAGACTTTGACAAACACACAGAGACTGCTTTGAAAAAAAGGGAGGTGATGATGGTGGCCCATCCCTAGGGCCACATGAAAACTGCATTCAGCATAATTATGATATTTCTAAAAAAGTTTCTAATAGGGTAGTAGCCAAACTGGCTGAAAAGCTAAGAACCTAGATATGAGATTTCTATATACTATGCAAGAGAATAAGTGAAACATCATCAATAAAGAAATTTTGACAATACATATAACGAAAATTAAATGTTACAGAGACAAGATTTGCATGAAGCATTTCCAGCAGTATGTATGAACCCAAGGGGGGGGGGGGGGGGGGGGGGGGGTAAAAAG
>VZTJ01002639.1:1690310-1703887 GCA_013397795.1 Orthonyx spaldingii | reverse complement strand
TAGACGAGTTAACGAGAACGCACGAGGGGGGGGGGGGGGGGGGAAGGTGTAGTTAATAATGTTCATTAATTACAAAAGTTTTTTACATCTAAGTTTTCTTGTGTCCTACATTCTAGACAGTTGCCTACTTTGAAACATCATTTTTATCAGATAGTTCGATGTCTTTTTTTGTTATGGTGAATAAACTTGTAGCATCTGTGACGTTTGTGTGATTCCTATTCCCATTGGAGGGTGAAGTTTCCTTTGGTGAAATGAGATTCGGGCAAAAAAGGCTATTAATAAATGTAACTTCTTATGCGTAGCAAACTATTTTGTGTACTTGCAGCATGGGGAATTCTTCAAATGGTTTTCTTTTATGAATAATTGTAAATTTAATGTTGGCATCAATAACTTCTTTAAATGGCTCATTCTATATCTGAGTTACACAATTCTTAGCAAGAGAGCTCAGCTTTGATGAATCTTGTGCATAATTTTGGGGTTTATTGTGTGAGTACAAAAGCAAGGAAGATGCTAGAATTGTTCAAATTACCTGGCTCTTAAATGGTTTGAGGGAAAAAGGAATGCATTATGCTTTGGTCATTGAGATTGTAGAACACAATGGAATCAACATTTTTCAGTTTATTATTCAGTTGCAAAACAGATTCAAAAAAGTAAAAAGGCAGCATGCCTACTGAAAAAATAAAAGTTTTCTCAAAAATTATCTAGGCAAGCAGGATTTTCCTGAAAACAACTTTCTTCTACAGTGTGTGGGTTTGCTATAGACAGCTGTAACCAAACAGTTATGAGAAGCTGTGATGTTATTTGTTTTAGGCCATCTCTATTTGCCAGTTGGAATTCCTTCCACATAGGATACAGCACAGGGCAAAGGCAGGCACAGCTACAGCTTGAACTGCTCTGAAGTCTGTGTTTGGAAATGTTACCATCAAACAGGAACTTTCTGTACATGGTGTTGTTCCAACAGTTCAATGTCTGTGAGCAAGTTTTAGTGCTTTAGATACCCCTTCCACCCCATTGTTGTGCACAGCCTACAACTCAAGGTAGCTTTGGCTGAAGCCTTTGTCTTGGCTCTTTTAGTGCATCCCATCAGGCACCATGGAGTTGTATACACCTGGATTTTTCAAATACACCTTAACAATGCCCCCCTCCCACCTCCCTTCCCTGAGGGTAAATCAGGATGGTTTCAGTCCTTCCCACACGTCTCAGAGGCCTGGGAGTCCTGAAGTGAGGTCTTACCAGTCAAGACCAATGCATTGAGGACCTCAGCCTTTTCCATAACCCTGCCAAAAGTCTGCTGGCTCATTCAGCATTGGGCCCACGTTTTCACTGGTTTTCCTTTCACTTTTAATATACCCATATTAAGCTCCAATTAGCTTTGGCTTTTCCATCCTGGCATACTTGAGTCTGTGCATTCCTTCTGTTCTTGCTTTCACCTCCCATATTCTTCCTTCTCACGTTTGAGTTTTATCTTAAACCCTGCAGGCCGCCTGTCACCTTGACTTGATTCTCTGAACTTTGGGATGGACTGTTCTTGAGCTTGGTAGAAGAGACTCTGCAAAACCAACTAGCTTCCCTGGACCTTTCCACTCTCGTGGACCACATCCCATAGGATTCCTCCAAGCAGGTCTGTGTAAAGGGCAAAATCTGCTCATTAGGAACCCAGGCCTGTGATCCTGCTTTTTTGCCTCATTCCCCTCTCAGAAGCCTTAGCTCCACCATCTCATGGTCCCTGCAGTGAAGGCTAGCCCTGACTGTCTCATTCCTAACCAACTTTTCATGGTTGCAAGTATGAGGTCCAGCAGAGTACCTGTCTCAGTCCCTCCTTAATTACCTGTGTAATCCCTCAAAGCAGCAAACATTGAAGGATCACATGTACTTGAATTAAGCCATCCAGTGTCTTAGGTAGTTCAGATGTCTCACATACAGATATTATGACATAAAGCCATTAGTTATTTTTCAGGCTTTGAAGGTATGAGTAGAAGGGGCCAGGGCATCCTATTTCACCTCTCGGGACTACATTTAATTTTTGGTTGCTCATTAGAAAACACTATTTACATGGCACATCTTTGTCAAGTGATGTTAATTTTTATTTTGGAGGTGATATGGTTTCTGCAGTTCGTAATTCCTGCTGTCTTTACTGAGCAGCAAAGCAATGTCAGAAAAGTGCAATGAGAACAACTACAGAATGAAGCAGATACACCCCTAAAAGGCTTAAAAGAGAATAAGGTCTTCTTGAAAATGGCTGGGTTTTTTCCCTTGTCTTGCCTGATCTGCCACCCTCTACCCACTATATGGTAGGAAGACTGGAGTTCCTGGGACCCCAGGGAAGAGTTTAATGAATAAATGTCCTGTGTTCTACATTATATAAATCCTGCCTTAAAAAAAAAAAAAGTTCTTAAAGGTGATGAGCTATAGATTTGAAGTCTTTCCCTCTGCTCATACATGCCTTGAAAATAAGATAAAAGACAAAATAACCTCCAGCTGAAATTAATAAAACTATCCTCTTGCAATTTGAATAAAATGTAAGGGCTAGGCTTTGAAAAGTTTGAGTCTAAGACATGCTCCAAAACTTAGGCTGAGGTTCTTTAGTCCTGATTTTTTCTCCAAGCAATGAGCTCTCAGCATTTCTTACTAAAGAGGATAGAAATTTCTGAGGGCTGATATGGCTTGAAAAGTGGGTCTTTTAAAAATGGATTCGACATCTTATTTCAGAAGTAAGTGAAATACCGATTTAAATATCAGGCCTGAGGTCTATTCCTGCAACAGATCAAGTGGAAGCACATAATTTACATTGGGTCACTCCTAAGCTAAGTCCTTTGTGCCATGGGTTGAGAGGGGGATTAAATATTTGTAAGTGGTAGTACACATTTCCTCTTACTTTTGAGTCTCTGAGTGGTAATACAAAAATAAAATTTTGCAACTTTTCTACTTCCTATACTCTTTACAGGGCCAAAGCCAGCTGAGCACTTAGGAGTAGTAATTCATCCTTAGTGACCTTGATATTTACAAATAGACGTATAAAATGCCAAATATTTTTAGAGTCTCTCTTCTAACTTTACACTGGAGCAAACCCCAAAATTCTTGGTGACGACTGCCGCACGAGGACAACAGACAGAGGTGAACCTAACTCTGGACCAGTATGTCACGGTGTACCGGGGCAAAAAAATTAATGAAATTTTGTATGAAATTTGGAAAAGCTACCACAGCATTCCAAGAAGAACTATATTCCCAATTGCAGAAACCCAGGAGGGAAGATAAACAATACATCATGCATTTTGTATGCATAAAAACTGAGGGCCAATCCTACAGCAAAGCTTCTCAAGCCACTATGGAAGGCTAAAACAGCAATTGTTTTACAACCAACACCCTGTCAGGGCTATGGTTTTGGGGGCTGTTCAGAATTTGTCCAATGCGATACTTCCTCCCAGTGATTTATATTCTATTGGATGTTTGGTTCATGGCAGCTCTCAATAACGTGCATGAAGAGGCTGAGCCAGTATGATTCATATGGAGTAAGAGATGGTTTCTGTCAGACTTGGTTTTGCTCTGATCCTCACCCTTTTTGCCATCCTAGTTCTCAAACAGTGCATGAACTCTGCATTTCTGAACATGGGAATGAACCACATTTTCTATGAAATGCACGTTTAAAATGTTGGGTGTTTAGGAAACATACTGCCACTTTCTTTTTTTTAGGTGGTACTTATGTAGCATATTAGGGAAGACAGGCATCATGCTTTCTTATGGAAAGATTACCTCTTCCTTGATATGTCTGTCCCTTAGCAAACATAAGAAGGATTTTATGGATATGCATGAAACAAGGGAAAGCTACAACAAATGTGACTTCAGCCAGTTCCACTGCCAAAGTCCTAGCAAAATTATTCATTCTCAGATAAATCTTTAATTGGTTCCCCTCTTAATACTACTTCTGGACCCCAGAGTCCTTTCTAAAAAGCCTCTGTGGAATATTTTTCTTCATTTTTAATTAATTATCTGCAATGTAAATTAATGCACAATAGCATTTTTTTAAAGTCAAGAGGAAAGCATTTTCGCTGTAAATTAAGATTCCTCCATCAACAATTTTACCGCAGCTAAGCTGCATCTTCCCTTTTCTAAAGCTCCAGACTCTCCTTCGTGATGTTGCTCTGCAGCAGTAAAGAAAGAAACCACGGCTTCACAATGCTAAGCACTCCAGTGGGAAACACAAACAGAGTGCATAAACCAAAGCATTCATTTCATGAGATTTTATTAAAAGGTTTCACCTCTAAATTGAGCTGTCATACGCTGTTGGGAAACTTTTTACCACAGTTTATTTTAACTATGTAAAAAAAACATTAAAGGAATGAAAATTCTGCAGTTTTTCATATAAAAGGCGTGACCTTTCACACCCTACCAGCAAGCCATAGTGCATTTAATCAAATTGGTTCGAAAGTAAAATCATGCCGAATGTGAGGATTTCTTATTTTTTTGCTCCCCCCACAATTCTTCGAAATGACCCCAACCTTGTTAACATGCTGCAGATTTCTGTGTATCTCTGCAGCAGGCTCTTTGGAGTTCACTCCGAGAAAACTACAGCACATGATTAAAAGATATCCTCTAGATGAGAAGGACGTCCAGTAATTTATAAATCATTCATTTGTGACATAGCTTTATACAGCTTTTCAAGGAATTGCATTAACTGCTTTTGCAGCTTCCTCAAATGTTGCTTTCAGTAGACAGTGTCATAGGTCATTACCAGTTTTTCCCTTATGTAAGCAATTCCAACTTTCTATTAAAAATACTAATTTCCACCCCACTACAGTATCTTTTGAAGTAGCATGTATATTAAAAAAAAAAATTCACAAGTTGCTTTGAAATATTAAAGGAATATATTTAAGTGAAGGGCTTTCAGGCAGGTTGTTTTTCTGTATTCCTGATGACAGAAAGATTTTAGCCTACAAAGTCAATAGTAAATTTTATTAAAGTCATTATTTTCCTGTTACAGGCCTTGTGCTTTAAATAAACTATAGCTGACAATGCTGTCTTACACACTGTCATGCTGTAAAACAGCCTTTCTTTATTACCACAGGGACAACTCATTTAGAACTTTGAAAGTGTTTTCACACTGGAGTTGCTCATTTGTGGTGCTGGCCGGTGGCTGTTCTTGACAAATACCTTTTATAGCTGGAACTTTCTCCTTTTTTCTTTTGAAGATACAAAGGAGGAAAAAAAAAAAAAAGGAAAAGAACTTGCAAACCCAACATTTTCCTGTTAAAGATAAATATTCAACTCCACCATTGGAGACATATCTCAGTCTTCCCATAATATTTTTTTTATGACAGCTTGAAAAGTCTTACCCTAACTCAAATTTTCCTGAATTCCTCTTGTGCAAATTGATGGTAGCTCCACTTAAATAAAAAGAAGATATTCCTGTTATTTAAATGTTGTTATTTGAATGTTGTTATTTAATTAATATTACAGGTTTGGGCCCTTGGCTGAGGCTGTAGTTTCCCAAACCTGTTGTTTTGATAGGAAAGTGAGCACAGGGATTTTTCACCCTCTCCATCTCCTTGTTCTCACTCCTCTCTTGCCAGCCCCTAGGGCTCAAGAGGGAGCTGGACAAGGAAACAGAAGCCAGGGGAGAATAGAACTGGGGGTTTGGGCTGGTTTGGGGCTGTGGTCAGTTTTCCAACCCAGCAGGCAGAGGCTCAGGGCCTCTTATGCCTTCTGCCTCCCAGTTCCACGTCCTCTCCCCAAAGTCAAATGATTTTTTTTAAGACCTCCTGAGTATATTTAAGCGTAGGTTTGGATTGAATGTATCCTCTTGCTCTTCATGCAAAATATGCTTTTTTACCTCATGAGAAGGTATGGTTTTGGCTGCCTAGCTTAGCTCCAGGCCTTCATCACAGAGCCATCCTTGCTGCTCCCAGAACTTTTGTCAGCTGTTGTTATCATGCAAATAGGAGTGCAGGCAGGCCAATTTTGTAAATTGTCCAGATGAATGAGTTATATGAGCAAATGTTGCTTGAATTACAGATGGACAGCTCGATCTCTGTATTTGCTATTCTGAATACATTTCTATGAATTAAACTATCTTGGTACCTGAAAAATTCAATTTATCTCTTTGAACTTGCGATAGAACAGTAGTGCTTGAGTCATCCAAATGCAGAGCTGGAAAGACCACAGGAGATGATCTAAATGACCTCTCTTCACCAAGAGGGAGTAACATTGCCTAGAACCTCACTCAGGTGTTTAACTAAACCGGGTCTAGCCACATAGCCAAAAACCTTTTTCATCCATCCATCCATCCATCCATTAAAAATCCCCTTTGAAGTAAATTAAGCCATGTTTTTCTTGGTTTTGCTCCCCTTCCCTTTTGAGCTTGGGGAAGAAGGAAGGGTTACCTCTTTGTAGTGACCTTTCATGCACTGAAGATGGATGTTTTACTGTCTGATTTTCAAGATGCCCAAATCGAGGCTCCTCTTACAGAGCTTCTAACAACCCAGTGTTATTAAAAGCTTCCACTTTCACCTTCTCCCCACTACTCCATCCCCAGATCTTCCCTGACCATGTATCAGCACACAAACTCATAGGATCCCTTAAAAAGCATGGAAAACAAGCCTAGCAAAACCAGCCCAAGAGCTCTCCACGGGGTTATTCAGCTAAAGTGGATGATGACAGACTCCAGCAAGGATCAAAAAACAATGGAAAGGAGTGGATGCAATCACACAGCTCTGGGTAGGCAAGGGCTATGAATCAGGGGGGTGGAGGGGGCAGTGGGCTGTATGGATGGCTCTGGTACCCAGAGTCCTGCAGCCTCAGAGCACAAATTTAATGCTGAATTTTATTTGGCATAGCTGAAGACTGCTGCTGTGAGAGCCTTCTCTCCCCATTCCACACTGCTGTGCTCCCAGCTTTTCCTTCAGGGCTGGATCAGTGAGTCACATACCTTCACAATGTGTGGTTTGATGGGCTAGTTTTTCCATCAAGCCAGTAACCAATTCAATTCAGAGCCTCCTAGGCACTGGATCAGATGTGAACGAGGCAGGAGTAGCAAGTGGACAGACATGGAAACCTTGGCAGCAGTCCACGGCCGACTCAGATTGCACATCAAACAAGAGGACCAAATTCTTCCCTTTTTTTATGCTGATTTAGTCCAATCTGCTTATAGCTCTGAGTGTGATACTCCACACTGGATCTACGAGTCCAGTAGAGGTCTTTTCAATACAAAGCAGAGACACTTGGCCAGTAAACTTTCCAGGAATGTGCTTTGCCTTTGCTAAAGTAAAAGCACAAGAGTCTTGCCTCAGTACGGAAACATGATATTCATTTTCATCTTAAAACATTTTAGTCATGTCATTCAGAAGCAGTAACTATCCCGCTTTATTCAGCTAGTCAAGTCAATTCTGAATAAAATCCCAACCAGAAAACCTCCACTGAAATAATGGAGATCAGAATATATATATTTCATAGGCTAAAATATTTTGAATCAAAAATACTGAAAGACACCATTAGAAATAGGAAGCTCCTCATGGAAAACTCTCACATGGACAGAGAGAAGACTAAATGTGCTTTGAGCCCTTTGGTGTGTGCACACCACTCTCTTTCTCCCCAAGGAGGCTAATTTAATTGTTCTTTGTACACTTCTAGGAAGTATTTGAAACACAGAGACTATAAATTTGCCACTTGTCAGTTTGGGCTTTGTGTAGAACATGCATCTGGTGCTCTGCTGACATCCCAAAGCTTGTGATTCTTGACAGAGAATGTGTATTTGTAGGTACCCAACTGGGAGGTTACATTTAAAGTCTGAATCCATGCACTGTACTCATGATTTATAATAAACATTCTCTCTTTGGGTCACAAATGCTTTAATTTGCTGCCTGTTGAATGGACTTGTTTTGTATGAAAGAGTTTAAACGCAAATCAATGATTTTTAAGTCTCAGTATGTCAGCTGTCTAGAAATAGTAAAATTTCAGAAATTAAACTCCTAGTACACATGTTACAGCGATTTTTGTCCTCCTGGACATCAACAGGTATTTTTCTCCTTCAAGTTGTGAATTTCAATAGATGAAAATGCTCACGAGTATTAGTTATCTGCTGCAGAACCATCTGTCCCACCTGCAGGACTGCCCAAAGACTGGTACCCAGACAAAAGACACACAAAGACTGTTTCAAATTGTGGGTTGATTGTTTCAATATATAGCAGTAGATATCCAGCTCACATTTTGCAACTAATTTTTGCTATGTTTCCCTGCCAGAAACTGAGGATTTTTTTTTCCCTCTTCTCCCCACAGTCATGTCCCTCATGCTTCATGTAGCTAATGTAGATTCTATCAAAAAGCATGATTTGTGATGTTTGTGTGCTACTGTTTACTTAAAAGTGCTAAAACCACCTTTTCTTATCAACAGGAAACTTTCAAGATATTTAAAAGCATGCCTTTAAACCTTCTGGCAGCAATAAAGCAAAAATGGCAGGTGGCTGCATGAAAGGAGCAGGATATGTTTATACTATAACTAACCACGGGGAGGGGGAAATTATACCAGATAACAGTGGGCTGGAGTCTCATCTCATTTACAAAGGTGCAAATCCAGAGCAATACTCCATTGACACCAATGCTTCTTAAAAAAAGTCAGACTTTATCACAGCTTGTGAATATAAAAATCGAACTGTATTTCTTCTAAACAGAGCTGTATTAAGTTTTTGGGGGTGAGGAGGGACAAAGGGCTAGTTTGCCTGTTTTCCTGCTGCACCAGTAGCTTTTGTTATACTGCTTTGTAGTACTAAAAGATGCAGTGCCTGTGGGCAGGGAAAGCTGAAAAATTCAAAGTTGTTTGGAAAAATAAAAGTTGAATTTTCAGATAAAAGAAAAAGAAGGTAAAAATAAAAGTTATAGCTCTCTTCTTTTTTCCATCTGTCCAGCCCTAACCAATCCTCTCAAAATGTGCACAAGCAGAATCTTCCCAAAAGTGAAGCAACAGCTCTTTTAGTAAGGTAATCACATACCTGCAGGCTGCAAGCAGTTACCCCTATGCAGATCAGACACACTGCTAAGGACAGTGGACAAGATTTAACTTTTTGTAATGTTTTTTACTTCTGCAAAATCTATGAGCCTTTTGAAAACTAAGTCCTCGCTGCTGTTTTCCTGCATTTTTTTCCTATATTGTACTTCAGTGGAATAAGGACTTTGAGGGAACTCAGGCTTCTTTGGTCTCCAGTTCACCAGTCTTTGAATCACAAAGGGTAAAACCACCTCAGAACTGACAATATTTGAGAATTTTTTTCCTTTATTCTTGTAGCTGGCTGTGGAAAAGGAGGAGGTATCACACCTGTTTTGATGCTAAAGGCCCCTTCTGTTAGAAAATGATTGTCCTTGGTTAAAGTAAAATAGAATAAAAGTGCCCCCAATGACTCGAAAGGCAGTAGTTTAACAAGCTATATTGCTTCCACTGTTTTTCTCCTCCTGTCTTTTCCATCTAACAGACTCCTTGGTGCTAGTGACCAGAGTGACACAGGAGGCAGCAGGCAATGACACATTACAGGAATTCCTCTAGCTGACTTTTATCCAGTGACTTTGAGTGCAGGTGCGAGCTGAATTGCGTGAGGTAGTTCAAACTCCCTCTCTCTGATTTCAGTCTTTCCAGGGGGTCAACTGCTTATGAGGAATATCCATTATTTATACCTTTCAAGAGAATTACATCAGCAGGAACATATGTATTCATGTAATAAAGCCAGAAAGTACTGTGCAAAGCCACGCTGCTTTAAATATGTATGTGAAATACACTGAGCCGAGTTCTGGATTGACTTGCACCTCTCTTACACCACAGACTCCAGCAGAAGCACTGGCTCTAGGTCAGGAACTTTGGCTCAGGGGACCTAACGTGTGCCTGAGTCAGCTGCCCCTGCTGGGCACACAGCCGTGCCCCATGTGTGATGTGTGGGTCAGGACTTCTGTCCCCCCATCATCTGCTGGGATCAAGAGCTTTTTCCCTGGGCCTGGCTTAAGTGTGCGTGATCATGGATTCATGCAGACTCTGGCCCTTCCAGGAGCTGAGGTGTGTCCCTGTCAAGGGCTGTGCCCACCCATCACAGAGATTTAGTCCCTGCCTGACGATCAACAAAAACCTTGGCCTTCATTACAGACATCAAATTTATGTCTCCACAAGCAGCGGAAACTTAAATGTTGTTTCATCCTGGCTTCTGGCTCTGAGCTGTGGCATTACTTATCCTGAGCAACTATGTTTCTCTTGGCTAAATTAATCAATTGCGCTTTCAGGGCAGGTCCCTTTCTTTCCTCAAGGAAAAAACTGCATCACATTAGCTACCAGTCAGCTTCAAACCTTTCACTTTGGACTATGCTCA
Organism: Orthonyx spaldingii; assembly: GCA_013397795.1. Lineage (NCBI taxonomy): Eukaryota > Metazoa > Chordata > Aves > Passeriformes > Orthonychidae > Orthonyx > Orthonyx spaldingii. Next base: position 1,693,553 of record VZTJ01002639.1, on the reverse strand, counting down.
AAGAGAGTCTAGCCAGAGAGAAAACTGGAATCAATACACCAGGCCAGCACAATCTGGATTTCAGGTCAGCATGTGGAGAGAGAAATGGCATTTGTGAGACTGATGGTCAGTGAACTGCTGTTTCTGGGTAAAGGGCAGACTTTCATCCTCAGTCTCCTGGACCTGTCTGCATCAATCGACCCAAGGACATTAGGACAGCAGTTTGCACCAGGGCTTTGGGGTTTCACCCTAATTGTTATAAGTCTTGTTGAAAGATACATCCAAACCTCCAACTTCAGACTTGCCTAACTGTGAACTCCTCCAAGGATAAACTTTGTATCCTTTTCACCATATAATGCAGTCTGGAAGAGAAGTAGTTAAAGGTGACTGACAAATGCTAACAGAATGCTGAGTATCTAGTGACTGGGAAAAACAGTTCTAAAAGACAGTGATAACATAAATGAGATTGAAGGAAAAGACATGCTCCCAAAACAATCTTTCCTAGGGGCTGGATAAAAAGCGACATTTCTGGTAAGTGACAGTTTTCTTTTAATTTCAATCTAAGCTGGAAATTCATAACCATTTTTAAACTGTGATCTTGGTACCACAAATACACCTCCTGGCACGCAGGTAAAGCTCTTGCTTTATATTGGGCAAACTTTTTTTACACCAGAAAGTCTGCGGCTATCTGCTGCCCACAGCCTGAAGTATTCTCAGTTTCCAGGAGGTGTGATAATGATGAATTTCAGTGAGATGAAAATTGCTCCAATTTAAGGATAGCTCAACCATTGCACATTTGATACTAAAATGTACTAATTTTTTTCTAAAAAGTGTAAAGATTTGGGCTTTGTACATGCAGTACACGAACAGAAAATCCCTATCAACAACATTAACTGAACTGAAAATCCTTCAGGATAAATTCTCTGAAAATTAAAACAGACATCAAGCCACACATCTAGATGAAAGATTTCAACAGCTTTATAAATACAATGCACTCAGAAGCCAAGTTTCCAAAGCCTCAGTAAAAACATCTAATGTCCAAGTCTACAATGACAGTCCTGTACATGAAAAAGACAATATTTACTCTGTCTTATGGTATTAAATTGGAGTTTTTATTGCACATTTAGAAACTAAGTGATAAGTCCAAGGCCTTTCATCAAAGCTATTTTAAATGAGAATTTCTGGATACCTCCTAAGACCAGATGAAAACCTTTTGGCTGATCTTCACATAAGAGATGGAACCATATTTACATTACTAATTCGGAAACCTACTTCTCTGCTCTTAACTGGTGTCATCCTGTATTTGTCTTTCATCCTGACATGATCTTTTAGCAGCCTTATTATTTTAAATTCAGATAGCTAAAATGACTTGTTTTGCTTCTTCCTTCCAAATTTTGGTCATAGTAGACAATACTGTTGGTTGTTGTTACTCTTGTCCAATTGAACCACCATTTTCTGACTCAGCCTTCCATCTTTTGACTCCACTTTTCTGACAGCAACCTTGTCTTGCCACCCATCTCCGTCTACTACCAAGAGGTCTCTCCTATGCATGGTTTCACTAAACGAATTCCACATCCTTCATCGTCTGTGGCTTTGTCTTGGTATTTATAAGAATCTTCTCTGACCTCCTTGGAGGCTGCCAGCTTCCCATTCCTGTGACATATTCAGGATACCTGTGGTGTTCTGTATTACAGTAGAGAGGGATCCTTCTGTACCTCCACATCTTTCGTGTTCGATCTAAACTTGTTCTCAAAATCTCTGCTCCTCCCAACTGTCTCCAATTCCACCCTTGCTTGGTCATAATTTCACTGCCAGCTGTGATGCCACTCTCAGTAATCAAGGGCTATAAATCCTTTCATATCTGCTGTATTTCATGTTGTCTGTTCTCAGTGCATACAGATGATGAAGTCATTAGTGTTCACGCTATATTAATTAATGTCGATGTAAATATTTCATCTCAAGTTTCTCTTCTATTGTGACAGCAATAGGAATTATTATCAGAACTGACTGTTGCTGATGGGCAGCCAATCTGACTATTAATATTTACTAATTTTACACATTTAAACAGCTTATACAAACAACTCGACTATGTGATCTCATGTTCCTGCTACACACATTTTTCTTCTAGATTTCCATGATTATGATACAGAACAGAAAGAGAAAAAACATTTCATATAGTGTCATAACCTGTGTAAAATAATTTACTGTATTTTGTCCAGGTAGAGGTTGTAAATTCATTAAGAAAGATGTGTCAGTACATATTTCACAGCATTTAGCACAGTGAGGTGTCAGTTTTATTTCAACAGCTGATTTCTTTAATAATTTGTTTTAACTGTTCTAGAGAACCAATGGTAAGGTGCCAAAGTCTGTCTAATTAACTGGTCTTTCTGAACAGCTGAATGCACAGCATCTCTTCTTGTGTCATATATGCATGTTCTCATATACTCAGCTGTGTGATGCTAAGGAAGCAGTTTCAAGTAGTGCAAATATCCCAAAAAAATGGGACTATTTTGATAGATATGTAAGAGAATTATAAGGGAATATTAATTAATATCCATAACCTTCTAAGTGACCTACGATCAAGAAGCCCTCTAATCAAAGCAGCGACTTGCATCCGGTCTTGCACAGTCCTTGTACTGGAAGTGGCACATATCTGTTGTTTATTTGGAACCAGCTCCTTACCTTTAAGCAAGTTCTCTTCCTCTAGTGGAACTATTGGGGGTGGTGAGGGAAACAAGTCAAAGGAGGCATTATTGGATTATTCACTCTTTTAGGACAGACCCTATTTGTATAATCAGAGATATGCCTTAAGTGGTCTTTAAAGAAAGTCAGATTTTGTTTAAAAAAAGGGGAAGGAGGAGGCTTCATTAACTAGACTGACAGGCTCCATAGATTTCTCAAGTGTTTAAATTAAGGATTGTGAGTTCTTGAAACTTGACAAGGAAAGCGGGATTGTCACTGCTGGCTGTCTGAACCAGAGGTAAGTGCAGATTAAGCTCTTTCTATCTCTATTATAAACATGTTACTGCTGTTCTCAAAAGTTCAGTGAAATAGAAAAGAGAGTATTGTTTTTTACTATTTGAAAAAAACCCCAAACTACGTTTTTAAAGTGTCACATAAAATTCTAAAGTACTTAAAGTGCTCAGAAGCTACTCATTATTATTCTAGTGGTAACTATTTGACACTTGACACAAATTCCTTAAAGAAATAAATAAAATTGAAATCAATCATATCTGGACACCTAGAACCAAATTTTAAGAGCAC
>VZTJ01002639.1:1602810-1685310 GCA_013397795.1 Orthonyx spaldingii | reverse complement strand
TGATGCCGCAGTTGATGCCGCAGTTGATGCCGCAGTTGCCTGCTTTGAAAGCATCCCGGGTGTGGTTGTAAGAGTGATGTGTGGATGAGGCAGATTCCCTGGAGGTGGAAGCAGAGGATTGTATGGAAGGGTTCAGCTCTGGGGTGAGATAAGAGATCCCAGTTATGGTCAGTATTGATCTCTCTGTTAGGGAGCTGAGATCTTGGGTGGGAAAGAGACTTTTATGTCCAAGTCCAATGCAAGACCATGTGGGCAAATTAAATCCAAGTTACTGTTATCAGATCCTTTCTATCTTTTCTCCAGCAGAGGAAAGGAATGCTCATGAAGTACCTCATCTGAGGCTCTGGGATTGGAAAGTGTGGGTGAGTACCTAGAGCTACCCATTAATTAATTTAAGCTCTGTTCAAGTCCAATCTGTGTGATTTGAGGGCTGATTTCTTGCTGTGCATTTGGAAGTGAGGAGAAATGTGAATGCAGAGCTGATGTTGCAGTGGTGAGGAGCAAGGTGGAGGGTACAGGGTAGGAGGTGTGTTTTGTCACAGAGTGTCAGGAGCAAGCAGCTGGCTCACAGAGGAGGCACACTCAGGGTGTGGGATCCCTGTTATCCATGTGAACAGAATTCTGTGAGGGGGAGGTGAGTGTGTCTTGGGACAGTAAGAGGAGAAGCAGCTTTGGTTTTCTGGTTTGTGTGCTGGGTGACTGAGGTGGGCCTGGGTCAGCACAGCCAAGTGTGAGGATGTGCCAAAAGCAGTCTGAGAGGTGGCTGGAGAAGGGCTGCCTGCAGCTACCTTGGCACAGATGCAGAGGTGAGTGGTGTAACACCCCAAAACAACCTGCACCACCTCAGTTACCTCTGAAAAACGTGTACAGTTCCTCACTATAGAAACTATAAGCATTGCTCTGTGTTAGTGGCTGCAGGGAGCTGATACCCCGGTGCAGGCAGTCAAACCCTGCACAAGGACAGGGCGTCTGTGGGAGTGCCATTAGCCTTGGAAAGGTGTATTCCACGTGCATTACCACACATCTCCCCTTCCTTGGCGTGTTGTCACAGCCTGCCGTGGTGACAGGGTGCTGCAGCTTCTCCCCATTTTCCTGACTGGGGAGTTTGTGGTCAGGAAGGCAGAGAGGTGCTGCAGCCTGGCCCTGGCAGGGAGTGGGAGCTCAGAGTGCCGGGGAGCACCCAGCGAACAGAGCGCAGTGGGTCCTGTATTTGCATGGATTTACACGAATTTGCATACCCGTGTGCAAAGAGAGCAGCTGGGAAAGAGGAACAGAGACTCTATAGAGTTTCATGTTTTGAAATATTACTGCCCCTCAAGCACGTCATTGCTTAACCCACCCATTCTTCCTCCAGTTTGCTGTTTGTTTCCTTTGCTGAGGAATTAGTGATGGACAGATGACCCTGCTCAGTGCAACTGAGCTAACACAAAATACAGATGTCTGGATCATGGTCCTAGAGCATGTTCCCCATTGGCTGTGACTCTTGCTTCTTGTAAATAATTTCAAAGTTTTTTTGTGGTTGTTTGGTGGTTTTGGGGTGTTTTTGGTTTGGTTTGGGGTTTGTTGCCTTTATGACTTTGTGAAATAGAAACTTGCTTTATTTTAGCACAGACCTTTACAAACTTATGAATGCTAGCTTTGGAGCAGTGAAATGTATGGATGCTTCAAAGAAATCACTGGAATTTATTTTTTTTTTTCTTTTCTCTAAATATCGTGTGAAAGACTAAGTTTTCCTTGATGCTTGCAGGAACAGATTAACTTAATTACTGATCCCCTCCTCCTTTAAACCAGCTTGAGGCATTGTTTTTGGCAAAGTTATAAATGACTGAAAATAAGAAGTTATAATGAGAATGTTAGGCAGCCATAGCTTTAGTTTTCATTATCAGCACTATCTACAATACTTCACAGTACTTTTTGACATAAAATGTAGACCGAGGCCATGAAAAGAGCAAAGCAAAGAGGGCTTGTATTTATCACTTTGATATCGTTCTTATTTAAGCATTACTTAACTAGCAGAACATCAGGCAGAGTTTGTTGCTGACTATAGCTTGCAATTCACAACCTCCCAAAAGAAATGATGACCTGGTAAGTGTGCCTACATCCTTACATAAAAACAGTATTTATAATCAAAGGGTAAAATTATATGGCCCCGAATATGCTTGGCAGACAGGGAGCTCTGTGAATCATCTAGTGAGACTCTCCCTCTAATAGAGGGTGGTGAGAATCATATGGGGGGGGAGGGTGATGAAAAAGTGGTGGTCATGTATGTTTTTCTTCAAGAGCTAGATGCTGGAGGCAAGTGACTCCACTCTAATTTTCTTTCTCTATTTTTTTTTCTTTTTAGTGTATATTTGTGGTCTTCATTGCTGCAGAGGAGAGCCAGAAAATCTGACCCCAAAACACTCTAGAGGCTCAAAATCTATTGCCTTCCTTTAAGAGAGTTTCTTGATTTAGCAGACTGTTGTTTTGGATTTGTAATTTAAAAAGAGAAAAAAAAAAATCCCTCATAATGGTGTATTGGGAAGGGACATGAGGCTTGGCAGCAGGAGAACAGGAGCAATGTTGTAGAGAAGTTAATGTGTACAACTGTAGCTAAATTGAAATTGGATGCTTGGAGTTGCACTGTAATGTCCTCAGTACAACATAAGATTAGATATCAAGAACATCTAAATCATTGTGATTTAGATCACTGATGCTGAGATGCTGCTCAGCCACAAATCAACAATGCTCTGCTGCTCCTGGTTTTGTCTGTTGAGGTGAACATTTTTGGCCTGTGCTGGTGTGATGTGGTTAGTTGCATTAATCTATTCCTTTCTGTTCTGTACTTTGGAGGTATTATGTGCATCTAATCCTCAACATCCGTTCTAAGTCTCTTACATGGATGCCTAGAAAGAATGCGGGAGAAAGGCCAAATCTTCCACCACAACAGCAGAGCTGTAGCTGGGCTGTTTGGCAGACACTGAGTCAATGCTGGAGGGAGGGCTGAGGAAAGTGTGCACAGGAAGGGGATGAATACTAGCAGTGCATTTCTGAAAGAGAAAAACTGATTGCATTGGTTGCAACATGCATTTATGATTAGCCAAGAAAACCTGAAGTGTTTAGAGGAAGTCAAGAGATTCATCCCATGAAGCAGCAGGCATGGGGTTAGTTCCACCTGGCGTTTCAAGCCCAAGACTTATGTGTCTGAGTTAAGTGAATTGTCTCAATTTCTTCAGTCTTCAAAGAGATGAGTTGGTGCACAGTAGGGGCTGAGGACACAGATGCATGTTGAAGTCTAACTCTTCCCCCCTGCCTACAAAGGGAGGTGGGTTACACTGTTAGATAGCTGTGTCTAGGTGAGATTAAACAGGTCCGAAGCATCTGGTTGCAGATGTCTCGGAGATAAGCTTCAGGCATAGTCAGCTGAGAGGGGATGGTTTGTTCTGAGATTAATTGGGACCTTTTCAGGTAGATTTCCATTCTAAATCATTCACTGAAAAGATATCCATACTTTTACCTGTGTACCTTCACTTATAGGATGTCTACATTTCTAACCAGCTGCTTAAGCTAAAACCTGGATACCCACTGCCAGAGCATCTTACCACAGGATGCATATTCCTACAGCTCCTGAAGACGTGCCTACAAAAGGCAAGATTTTTATTGCAACACCAATTTCTGATCTTCTGTTGATGGAATCTCACGTCAGTCACCAGAAAATAATGGTATTTGTACTGCTAAAAAAAAGGCTCAGTGAAGATTGTACATGTTTTTATGTTAGTTATTATCAACAAACAAATGCTTTGGGCTCTTTCACAGTTCCTGCAAAAACTGAAATAATACATTTTATGTCTTGACCTCTTGCAAGTACCTAATTTCATAATGCATGGAACTAAATAACCCAGGAATGAAATTAGGGCAATATCTGTGCTTCCCTATCAGCCCCTCTCGGGCTGCTGTGGGGCAAAGGGCCTTTTCTGCATTATGTCCAGTGTGCTGAAAGGCTTGGCTGGAGTCTTAGCCCCATACAGCTTGGCAAGGGTCTGACATGGCTGGCCAAGCCTTTCTCCCCACTGACTTGACTACCAGGGCTGACAGCTGCCAGGTCCTGTTGTCCTCAAATGGAGTTTTTCAAAGGTTCCTTCTTAGACTGTTGCCACTGACTGTCATGGAGTGAGCCCTGCTTTCTAGGTCAGCAATTTTCTCTATCCTGCCTGTATTTGCCAGGCCACCCTTGTAAATTGTGTGCCTGAAGAGACTGCTTTGAATGAAGGCACTCAATAAGTCACGTGTGAGTGTGCACAACATTTAGTGCCCTCCTTTTGTCCCAGTCAAACTGATTCTTCAGACTTGGACTGAAGCAAGCAGCAGATCTGTATATCCGTAAGACTGGCAGGATGCTGTGTGACACAGCTCATCCAGCATGTGGCCTGATGGTTTGAGAAGGTGCAAAGTTGTTAACCTTGTTGCTGCCTTCCAGAGGTGCTGAATTTAGAGAACAAAAGAATATCACCTGCCACACTGTTTCAAGCAGTTTTTCTTTAGGTAAATAAGCATACACATCTTTGGGAATGACAAAACATGTTGTGTATATCAGTGACCACCACCTGTGTGTCTGGGATAGTGTCTTTTTTGGATAATATAACCTCCTGTGTCACTGAATGCTGAGAAAATACTTGCATTGCTAATCCTGAACCCTGTCATAGTGTTATTTGCTCTGCTGGTCCCTTTATCCATTGTGGGCTGCCAAACTCATGCTGTCCTTATCTTGTCCAGAATTCTGGCTTTCATTATTAATAAGAGGTCAGCTTTATGCCTCCAACACCTGTTTAAATTATCAGGCCAAATTTGAAACTTTAGTAATGAATGTGTGTGAGGATGAAAGTCAAAATCAGCCCTTCACCTATGCAGGAATTGTGGTGGTAATAAGGCAAAGAAGGTGTTGGGCACAAACATCTGGATTCTGTTTTTGAAGTGTAATTGATGAAAGATTGTGAAAATGCAAGATGGGTGTCATGATGTGTAGTAGGAAAGGTGAGGTAGCTGAAGATTAGATCAAACTATAAAGAGGATAAAAACTACCCTGAGACAGGAATTGCTGTCCTGTATAACTGGTGAAGTATATGTAATGCCATGGTTCTTCCTATGACGATTCAAACTCAGTATCTATCCAATTACATGAAAAGAGGGATGCAAAAGACACTACTTGGGAACTGAAGACTTGGTTGATCACCTGAACAGAAAGCATTTTAGCCATAGTGCTATAGAGTAACCTATTTTAGAAGGTACTGTTATCTTAAATAATGGTTTATCCTTTTGTTATCAAACTTGGTCTATCACTTGTTAGATCGAAATATTAATAGTTGTGTTGGTAATGTGTGTCTTTCAGTCTGTTTCAAGCTCTGGCATCGTCTACTCTCTTCTCTTGGTGCAAAGGGTAAAATTCTGCCCTGGGGCTGTTTGCACAGCGATTTGTTCAGAACTGGAGATGAACAGAGCCACTGGGGGGGGGAAGAGCTCTCTGCTTTAGTCTGTGGGTGAACAAAAATGAACTGAGCTGCAGGGAGGGTTTCGTTTGCATAACCTGTGGGTTTCATTTGCAAAAGCTGTGTAACCATAGTTATCCTGTTGGGAATCTCTGAAACAATTACATTTGGGAAATGTATTTAAGGAGGCAGAAAAGGCTGCTAACTCGTTGGGAGACTCTGCACCCCTGCTAGTGAGAGCCATACTTGTAGGCTTGTGTAATGATGCTCTTTTTCACCAATGAAAATTGCATATAGCTTGAAAAAGTCTTAGAGAAGAAGGAAACTTGTGGAGAGCCTTGTGTGAGGAAGTTACATAGCAGGGCTGAAGCTTCTCTGGATTGTGCCACTGCTGGCATCCAGAGTCACTGTTACTTTTGCTACCTGTTGGCAAGAGGTTAAGACTGAGGAGTGCTTTCTCAGGGTCTGGAGACAGATTTGAGTAAATTTTTTGTCTTCAGTGGTTCAAATGTATGATCATCTGTTCATTGCTTGATACAATAGCTGGAGAAATGAAAACAACATTGTTATGATCACTTTGACAAGGGACCCAGTTACTAAATCTCTGCTAACAAACTTCTATGTATAGCTGCAAATGTGAATAGGAAGCATGTACTGCACTTCTCATGATAGTGTGTTTCTTGCACACTTAATAAAAACTTTCTAGCTTTTATCCAGAAATGGGTATTTGCAAGTATGAAGGTGTTGGATGTTAATAGCATTCAAGAAACATTTCAGCGATCCTAGGGATTTCTTGGGGGATTCTCTGAGGTGTTTGTGCAGATGATACTTTGTTTTAGAGAGAAATCCTGTTTTTTAAATCTCATTACTGTGGCTTTTGACTTTTTTGATCATGCATTACACTTTGAATGCAAAGCAGTGTCATTCTTATAAGACAAGCTGAAAAATACTGCAGAACTGATGGCTTTGTGTTTAAAGTGGTTACTCTTCCAAAATACCCACTAGCAAATATGCTCAACAGCAAACTTCTGAGAGAATTGCTCCTAATAGAATCAATTTTAAGGAAGGGAATTGCAGGATATCCTGGTGTGATCTAGTGAGTGATAGGGCAAGCATCAGTAGGATGGCTAAGGCTTGGTTTAATATCAGAAAATTGTGGTGAATAGCAAAAGTAGGATGAAGGGAAGGGGTTGAAAGATAAAGAGACAAAACAATAGAAAGAAAAGCAGGAAATGTGAGAATTTATCTTCTTAGAAAGTGCTTTATGCCAGACTTTCACAAGAAATGCTGTCTTTTGTTGAAGAACAGTCAGGAATTAGGACCAGGCAACAGACAGAAGAGAGAAGAATCCCCCCAGCTGAGAAAAGCGTGAAGATTTTTTTTTTTTTTTTAATTAACAAAAGAATTTTTAGGATTTCTAGGGGTTGCCTCCCCAGCCTAACCCCTGATCTAGCAATGCCCTGGTTTGTGTAGTGCCCACATTTAACTACGGGAAGACACAGACTTCTGGTTCCATTTGTAACAGTCAAGCAGAGCAGCGGCACCGCAGCGTCTTTGAGTGCGTACTGCTTTGCCTTATTGAGGGACACTTGTCCCTGGGGACAGCAGTTCATTTATCTTCATGTTGGCTCCGGAGGGAAATTGTCTGGAGCAGAGAGCAGTTCGTTGTAGTGAGCTTTGTATCTATGTGCTGTGTTTTGATGTAGTTCACTGACAGCTGGTAACCAGACCTAATCTGTCAAACTCATTTCACCTAAGAGCTAAAGTGCAACTCCCATTCTGATCTTTAAGGTAAAAGCATCACAAAGCTACTTGGTCCCTAACCTTCTGGTTTTTTATACATAATGACTTTTTTCTGTTTCCTGTTTTTTTTCTTGTTTCCTCTTCAGGAACTCATCTTCTTTCAGCCACTGATGTTTTGGTTTTCAGCACCTCTTTGCAAAAAAAAAACCCAAAGCAAAAAAAAGAAACCAATAAAGCCTCCTACCCCAAACAGCAAATATCAAAGAAACTCCAAAAGGCAGTTGGTAGTATTATACAAACTGTTTGAGTGGAACATATTATCATGCAGTGACTGCATTAACATATTTGATGTAGCTGAACCCCCGTCCTTACCTGTTAGAGTTGTTCCTAATTGGGTATTTCTGCATTTTTTACCAGTTTGCTACCTTAGGTTATATCTTTCAGATTAATTAGAGAACTGGAATCAATTAAAGGTTCCTAGAGAATAAGAATCTTGATTGTAGAAATTTTGTTACCTAGGTAATAGTTATTAGTGAACAGGATTCCCAACTACACGTTCACCTTGGCTGCTTCTGTTTCTTCTGATGGACTGAGAAAGCAGGGAGAGAAATTGCTCTACACCTCAGATTCTGCTTCTGAATTTAAAAAAGATCTTTCTCACCCTGTTGAAACAGTTCTTGTTTGCCTAGTGTGTTTTCTTCGTCTTTATTTAAACTGTTACAGGGTTGGCAACGTCCTCCTTTTATTCAGAAAGCTGCTAAAAATATTGTGGGCAGAAGCTGAAAATGCAAGACAACAGTCTCTTGATGATGAAATGCTTCATGGCCAAATGTTTGATGACTTCTTGTACTATTTTTGTTTCTGATGGCATGATAGCACACACAGACACTTGCACTAGAAGAGAGGGAGAGCAGCTGACAAGGATTGTTCTTTGTAGACTGGGCCTAAAAGGACTAACAGAAGCTGCTCTTTCTTATCTCTTCATCTGCTGCTTGCTTCTAAAGGGAAAATAAGGCTATTATGTATCTTCTGTGAATATTAAGTAAAAGGAGTGGCTGGTGGGATGATAAAATAGTGACCAAGGAGCCATGCTGAGCTTTCTGAGGTGTCCTCTTTCTAGTGCCAAAATCTGTGAGTTTTTCAGCATATATTGCACTTGTTTCTGAACAAGTCAGAATCTGAACCACAGATTTTCAGTTTGAGATCTTAGCCCATATATGAAGTTTAGGTGTTATTTGGCTTCAATTTGAACAAGTTTTGTATGGTTTGTTTGGTTTTGTTTATTTTTCTTTATTAGCTTATCTGTTAGATATCTATATCTTAAATATATAGGTAAGGAGTAAAGTATATTGTGTTACTCTTAGCATCAGGCCAGGTGAAATCTTTCTGAAATTTTCTGTTCTGATTCTGTTGGTTGTGTTATTCTCCACATCCCTTAGCAAGCAGATGTGTACAATGCATACTCCAGGAAATCATCGTTTTCCTACATGAAATGATTAAAGGGTGTTGGATTGGCTTTGTGTTACTTCACAAGTACTGTCCCATAAGAAGTCTTATCATAAAGCCCCAACAAGTCATTGCTCTTAGCAACAGTTTCTTTATTATTGTCTACCAGGCTGTCTTTCAGAACTGAGATTTTACGGAAGAAGTTGGAGGTATGTCACAGTTCCATACACAAAGATTGCCATTAACATTACATTTTGGGTTTGGCAAAAGTGTTGTCTGTATAAAAACAAGGGAACAAAGGATGACTTTTGAAATGATTTTTCTCAGGCCATGGCTGAAGAAATTGTGCTAAAACATATTAGACATGGATTGAGGACTTGAAGTACGATTGCCAGATATCATTGCGAGAACTGAAGGGAAAAACCAAAGCAGTGTTTCACTGAATGCATGAGCCTTGACAAAGCTTTCAACACAAAGAAAGCATAAGCATGGTGACTTCCAGTAGTATGAGCAGTGCCAGCACTCCTGTGAGCTTAGGAAGTGCTTGTTGAAGCCTTGAAATTGCTGTTATGCAGAAGGACTTAAAGAGAAAAGTGCTTAGGGTAATTCTTTGGAGAAGGTAAACCTCAGTTTATTTCTCTGAAGTTGCATAGCTGTGGGGTGTTTTATTGACCATCTTGTATGATTCAAGGCTTTTCTCCTGAAAGTCCATTTTTAATTACAAAATTGTGATAAATTGTTCTATTTACAGTAATTACAGTGATGGATTTAATTAATATATGTAATGGAAGTGCTAGAATTGAAGATGCCAGTGGAACCTTAATCTGATCCTCTTTTGCATATACACTATAATAGAGTCTTTAATTATGGGAATATGTTCTGTTTTATTCATACAACTGTATATCTGCACATATCCAGAATGTTCAAAGTACAGTACTTACCTGTAGGTTGTCTAGTGCTCTGAAGTACTGATATCGCTCCTCAGTTCTGGTACACAGATTTAACTTGTGCTCTAGGGATTTACATACCCAGTGAATGTGCTCTTTCTGGTTTTATTTCATGCTTTTTATCTCTACGATGCCCACTTTGTTCAGTTTCCAACTGCAGTCATGCTCTGACCTCTTCTTTTTTGGAGATATGAAGACCCAGATGTACAAATATAGAAAGAAACTGCCCATCAGTACAAAAAGCCTGTGGGCAGTGCCAAGCTGTTGGTTGAGCCAGGGTCATAAAATGCTGTGCAGTGTTTGGTTCAAACACATGCTGTAGAGGTAGAAAAATGGAAACATGACTTCTGGTAGTGCATCATCCATTCTCTAGCCAGAGATGAATTGGAGGGAATTTTGTTCTAGGTTATCACCCCTGATGAGTGCTGTGTAAGGTGTGGTAGGGCTGTGGCTGTGAGGGTGGCAGTGCCAACCAGTGTATGATGCAGACCTGAGAACCGTGAGTTTTTTGATAGACAGGAGACCTGGCTAAGACATTGCTGTGATGGGAATGACCTTGGAAGCCCTGCCTGACATCAGGGAAGGCTGTAGGGAATCACTGAATTAACCTCCGAAGATGTTGTTTGCAGAGCTTGACTTGTACCTTATAGATATTTTCTCCTAAAAAGGTTGGATAGAAACCTCATAAAATCTCACACTATTTTTTGAACTCTTGTTCCTCTTTCCTCTAAATTGCTATGTCTCTGCACACATTAAAATGATGTCAGTGTTGCTTGGACAGATGCAAGAACTAGGCTGACAGTATTAGAACATCTTTTTTCCACAGTATTCCCTTGTTCCCTTCAATGAGCACCATCCGCCTCTGTTACTGGGAGTTCTGAGGCAGTGGCTGGTTACTTAATCTATTCAAACATATGTTCTCTTCCACCATGATCCTGGTGTACATGCAAACTGTACCAGATTAAAAATGAGCACTTATCACATCTGTGTTACTTGAGAATCACAGTGTGACCATAAGAGCTCATAGTTATCATATACATTCTGCATTTTAATCAAACCAACAATTAATTTGGATTGTCTGTGCAAGTTTGTTATCAGTAAGGCTTTTCTTTAATCAGTATAAATCTGAATGGTGATTTTTATCATTGCAAATGTATTTTTAAAAAGGCAGTTGAAGTAATAGATAGGAAACACATTGCACAAAGCTATTCACACCGTTAACTCCCAGTATGCTTCAAATTCATTGTAAACCTGAATTAACAATACAGCTAGTTTTTAACTTGCCTGCACAAGATCTAAAATTTTATATATAAAGTACATCTGCAATATAGATACTACTCTAAATTTGTAAAATGGAGAAGTGCTCTCCGAAGCTCTCTAAACTGTGCCTGTCCTCTTCCAATTGCTCATGAAAGTTTCACAGCTTGGCAAATCTCCTCATCCTTTTGGCCTGACCAGTCATAGAAAGGAAAACTCTGTGGCCAGAAATGACAGTTGGCTGCTGGTTATTTTATTGCTTTTTTTGAAAGCAGTCTAAGCCAAGCTGCCTCTTTCCTTTCAATTCAAGCCTTTCTCTTTGCATAGCACACTTACTTAAAAAAAAACCAAAAAAAACCAAAAAAAACCCAACCAACCAAAAAACGTTTGGTCAATTCTGGAATTTTTTAAATTTCTACTCTTAAGTCAGTGTTGCAATTCAATGAAACCTTTCTCTGGCTCCTTATGTAGAAGGAACCTGGGCAAGTTCTGCCACAAATTTAAGCCCCATCAGGCAGCAGAAACTACTGTAGAAGGCAAATGCCCAAAGTGAGCATTGTTTTTTCCTCTAAGAATATGCACAGGTCATCCCATAGGAATTTAATTTAGATGGGGTGTATTGATAGAGGCATTTAAGCTGCCTCTACCTAATAATGGGTTATGCCTATTACTCTGGTAGATTCTGAGCAGAAACCAGTGGGCAATTGTGACTTAGCACAAGCTAGATATTTTAATTTGGTTTTAATGCTTATTTTATAGATGAACTGTGTGTAGATGGTGATCATTCAGTACACTGCAGAAATTTTTCTGCCTCAGTTAAACTGCAAGATCTGTTAATAAACTTGAGGGAAGATGTAACCTATCTCTGTTCTCCCAAGGAATAGCAAGACTTGGAGACCCAGCTAAGAGTGAGCTGTGGGAGGGCAGGCTGCACCTCCACTCTAACAGTCCAGCCATTGAGATCTGCAGCTGGTAGCCAAGGCAAGCAATTGGATAACCAGGGCCGTGGATTCCTCACAGCTTAAACAGTTCCCATGCCGATGCCCTGTTGTTACAGCTCAAGACTAAATTACAGACTTTCCTCGAGATCAAAGGAAATATTTACATGAGGCTGAAGTTCTGCAGCTGTTTCCAGGCTTCTCTGCAGTCCCATTCTCCAGTGCCAGCTGGTTCTTGTTTCATGAGTGCAGACATAGCTTTGTGGGCAGAGGCTGTTCCAGAAAATTGTTACTCTGGAAGTCACTATTCACTCCATGTCTTGCAGTCATCATGAGAGTTCTGGAAGTGCAGAGACAAGCAGTGATTGTTACTATGGGTGCTCTCATGAATCATTCAACCAGGAATGCTTGGTGGTGTCATAGGACTTGGCCTGAAAACTGCCTCTGCTTGGCAATACCATGTCAGACAAAACTGGCACGTGGTTTCGGCTGATCTGCTGAGAGTCTGAGAATCATATCACCTGCTTTGAAGGTGTTGAGGATCTGGGATGTTGATCCCTGGATGCAAAAAGCAGTCAGTTCTCTCAACTTCTGTTGTTATGCCTGTGTGCCACCAATCCCAGAAATGCCTGAGGCAGGATGTAAGGAAGATGAGAATGGGTTCCCTGGTCTCATAGCTGTGCTCATATATGAGAGAGCATCCTCCTTCCTGCCCCTCCTTCATGTCCTCTCATTACCTGACCCTTAACAAACACAGCTATTTAGTTTGGAAAGGCCAGTTCGTAAAAAGCCTTTACAGCAAAGACTCACCTTAAATGTTACACAGACAAACCTTTGGATGAATACATCAACCTCTTGTGATTTTTCTCAACCTGTGGTTTTCTCAAGTCATTGCAATGACATTTGAGGCTTTATTCATGGGTCCAAAGGACCTCATCCTCTAGACTTAGCCCTTTGAAGTGATCATTTACATGCGCTGGCTTGTTTCTGTGTGTTTTGAGCTCTGCTCTGACACTGATTCCTGCCATTTCCTTCGGCAATAACATAGATAGGTTTCTCTGTAATTTGCTTAGGACCTGAAAACCTGATGGTGACTGTATGATAGCAAATAAGATGTTCACTGTCACCGAATTTCTCCCGTATGCTGGAAATTTGCAGTTCTTGAAACATTAAAAACTATTTAAGCTCTTGTCTCTCTCAGTGTTGACCTGGTGTGTGGAAACCCTCCCCAGAGGTGTGTGTCCAAGAGCAGGGGCACTCTCAAGCACAGGCTAAGCAGACAGTTTGGGGCATCAAAGTAGCCATGGTTCTTCTGTGGATTTTGGCATGTTCTAGGGCCTCAGGAAGCCTGGTTGCCACGTCTGCTAAACCAGTGAAGAGGCTATAAGATGGCAACAGTGACTGAGAGGGTTAGTTGTAAAAATCTGTCTTTCTCCGCGATAGACCAGAGTCTGGAATTGTTCTTCCAGTCTCATCTCATCTTCTCAGCCTGGAAGAGTTGATCTGACCTGCTTATCTTGTTTATGCTGCTGTCGACTTGCTAGTTAACTCCACTGGAACCATGAACATAATTATTTTACAAGCTTTGGTTGCTTTCTTCCTCTTTTCCCCTCCTTTCCTTCCTTCCCAACCTTTTTCCTTCAGCCAGTTTTGCAGTCAACTATGTGCAAGGACTTTTACCTCCTGTTCCTCATTCTCTACTTCCCTCCTGATACAACATGAGGGAAGTACTTAAAATTTACACTTCTTGGATGTGTAAGAGGATGCTGAATGTGATCACCCCTTACGCTTGAAGAGCAAATTGTTCTGATGAGTGGAGTGACTTAGGGATTTATAATTGGGAAATCTGGTTGCCAAGTTCAGAGCAGAGTTGTGGGTGAAAAATTCCACTCAGAAGCTATCTAGTAGAAAAAAAAGTTTTCTTTCATGTGAACTTTTCAACAACACAGTGCATGATCATAATGATTTTGTGTGGTTTTTGTTAAAAGTTTTTCTGTATGCCAAAAATCAGACTTAAAAATTTTGTAGAAACAGCTTTCTTACCTTCTATTCAATACATTTTTATAAGGCGATAAACAAAACTTTAAGTTGATAATAATCAGAAAATGTTTGCAGAGTTGTAATCAAATGAGGACCATGGTGTCCTATGGTAATAACTAGTTCAAGAGGTAAATGTCCCTTAAAATAAGGATATTTTTTCTTTTTCCAGCCATAACAAGAATAGTATGTCTTTTAATCTGCCAGTTTTAATAGAGACTGGAAGGATAACTTACGTACAAGTCAACAAAGTTTTGCTTAATATTTAAGTTCCAAATTAATTTCACACTCATTTGCATGAGAAGCTGAATTTCAATGCTGTTTTATTTCGTATTAAAGTTTGCTTTTTTCTCACCAATTTTTCATTAATAAGGAATGTGTTTTCTTTAACAGATGTAGAGAACCCCCTTTTCCCCACCTCCTATACAGAAAAGTAACATCTGTACTCAAACCAATAAAGAATATGCTGTAGATAAATTCATACCATAGCAATGGAGCGTAAGGATTCCATTAATGCTTTAGTGATCTTATCAAGCAAGAAAAAGGCAAAATAGATCCATGATTCTTACTCTGCTGGGTCTGTAATGAAGCAACATTGTAGCAGGTGCTGTAGTTTTTTTTTCCCTATAGGCATTGGTTGGTGTATTGTGGAAGTTTAAAAAAAATTAAAATTTCTGACATTTCCTTCTTTCTTTTTCTGTCTCTATTTTTTTATTTTAAAGAACAGTCAGCTTCCTTTTGTTACTACTGTGATGTACTTTTCCCTACTAACTCCAAGAGCAATATGGAAATTACTAATATGACAGAGAAATATGAGCTTTATACTGTAGAAAAAGTGGTTGTAGCAATATATCAGAGAAATTATTGAATGTTATCGGTCATAGCACAATTTATTATTTTACCAGTGTGCTGTGAAAAGTTGCTCAGCCAACTCAAACCTTTCCTACTATATTGGTACTGTCTGGGAATTTAACTGGTAGCACTTTGCTAAATGCAAGCACGGTAATTATTTGCACATCAGGCCCTTGGATTCCTCCCTCCCCACCCCAACCCATCATCTTAACATACTGTATGTGCAAGGATTTGATTTACCTTTTTTTATTTTGGACTTTGTATGGTAAGGCTTTCACAGAGAAAAGATGGCTGAAAGATATACGGGAGGGCTGAGAATTTGGAAAGTGTCTGCTCTGCACTTCGCGTGTGCTCCCTGCCAAACTCACGTGAAACTCTCATTAATGCTAATGGGATTTAACACACGCTGCAAGAGGGAAATATCCTCATTTATTTTGCACTGAATCGAGCGGGTAGCAAAAGTGCTGTATTGACAACTCTGGAGCCCTCTATTTATCCAAAGAACAGGCAGTGTCAGAATAAGTTCCTCTTACAACCTGGTGTCTCAATCCTCTTGCGGATGGAGCTCTGGAGGAGCGCGCAGCCCCTGGCGCCTCTGCCACTCCTGCCTGCCCCGGAGCAGTCTGGCAGTGTGGGCTCCTGCACAGGAGCTGCCCAGCCAAGATTTGCTTCTTGATATACAGCAGTCTGAAGGTGCTGAGGTTAGGCTGGATTTCAGTGCATGCTAGAAGGATGAAGAGTACAGATGAGTTCTTTCAAATCATAGAAACAGCCCATCCTTACAGTTCTGCCTGTAAATATTTCAGACAAACATATGCACAAGAGGAAAAGTTTTCTTGGGCTTTACTGGCTTGGACATAAAATGTTAGGTTGACTTTTAAGTAAGGGGTTGCTTAGATAAGTTCTTTAAAATTGCTGTTGCTCCCAAGCAATGTTACAAGATGTAGGCAAGGTAGTAGTGATGGTTTTAGTGGCACACATGCAACACAGAGACCCTTTTCAGTACGACTGAATGCTAATGATGGCTTTAAGATGTCTCCTGTTAGGCATGTATGGATAATTGTCAGAAAAAAGCCACTCTATTGAAACTTCTCACAGTAGATTTTTAAGCTAAAAACATACACTGGAAAAAGAAAAGTAGGAGCAAGTTCTTTATTAGGATCAAGACGATATTGTGTTCTTTTGACTGTGAGATAAAATTAGGCATAATTATATGCAGTTTAACATGCTGAAAGTCACATTTCATGGACAATTTTGAGTTCTTTCAGAGGAAAAGATTTGAATTGACTTGTCCTTTTATGGAAAACTGTCTTACTTACCTGTTTATTTTCACTATTATCCTGACTCACCTAAATGTGATTGATTGACATTATTTCCGTTGAACAGACAAGGAGGCTCACTCGAGCTTTCAAAATCAACTACCTCACACCCAACAATTACCCAGGGCTATGCTGCGTTGTTTTGTTCTTTTACATTACTCCACATCTTCTTCCTGCATCTTTGTGTGATCTATACAAAACATACTTCAGCACAAGCAGCTGTCAATTGTTGTGCAGGAACTTCCTGTGCACTGGTTACAATGAAGAGTTTCAGGAGTAAGCATTGTTGTTTTTTCTCCTTTGGGCCAGAGAAGAAGGCTTTCAAGACAATAAAATTTTCTGGGAAAGAGAGCATGCATAACACCCTCAAGCATGTTGAAAATCAAGGCTGATGTACATTGACTTGACTCAGGTTCTTGTCGGGTGTGTGTCCAGGATAACTTAATATTTTGACTATCCTGTTCTTCCTCTATCTCCTTTGTTATTTCAGTAAGGCCACCTTGTTTCTCATTTAAACCCACCTACCATTGGACTGTATGTGGCTTTTATAGGTGTTTTTTTTTTAAACCTCATGCTGGTGCCTATCTAAGGAAAAATCTCTTGAGTTCTATAATCTCATTCTAACAGATGTATGCTCTTTTCACCTTCGAGTGCTTAGTGTAAAATGGGCAGTATGGAACAAAAAGCTTGAGTTTTCATATTGTCCAAGCTGTTGTGTCAAAAGTGGATTCAAGTAAACAAAAAAAAAATGGAATCAGCTGGAAGTTAACACGATCTTTGGGAGTTTTGAAGGCATCCTGTAAAATCTAAATCAGATATTAAGCAGTGTTTTAATCAGTTTCACTTATTTTGTGTGATACCAAAGAAAAGGTTGATGCTGAGGTAGTAGGAAAAAGATATTGGAAAAGGAAGATGATAATATAAAGGTAAGGTGTGTTTTGAAAGTTGAACACAAGCCTTTCCTTTACATTTTTTTCTGTAATGTTACAATTACTTGTTATTTGGGTCATTAAATCAACCTGCAGATGCCAGGAGGGAGACCTCTTTCTGAAACTTAAGTTTTGTTTTGGTTTGGTTTTTTTGGGGGCCATCTCACTTTGTAGTTGAACTGGGTCTTTGCTGATACTCAAGATGATTCCTGCTGAGCTCCATTTCCAATATATAATTCTACAATTAAAAAGAAAAAGGTGCTTTCTTTTGAGAAAAATGTGTGGTTGGACAGCACTTAGACTTGCAGTGCAAGGCTTGTTTGCAAGGCTTTTAAACTCAGCTAAACAGTTCACTTCTATTCTACAATTTATTTAATTAATGTTCATCTCATTAGTAGGGATCTATCTTAGCCATCTACCATTATACAGTAAATTGCTTTAATGAATTCTGTGATTCTCTCAAAATTCCCAATCAGATGAGAGGCCCTGCTAATGTAATAAGTCAAGAAAGTACAGCTTTGGAGATTCATTAGATTTTATTTCTTATGAATTGTCTCTGGAAAAACTCTTGAGAGCAGTGCAATGGTCACAAGGGGCCATTAGTAGACCTGCTTGTTAGAGGTGACCAGAAAGAACAAAGTTTAGTTTGGTTTTGAAATTCATTAGTACACTCTTGATCTTTGTTTTGTTATGAGGTGTTTTTATTTGTTGGTTTTGTGGAGGTTTTTTTCAATTTTTTTTTTTATTATGGCTAAATTCCTTTTAAAATAGGATGTCAATGCCTGAATTTCATTTTTAGCTTAACTCAAATGGCAGAAGAACAAAGTGTGTTCCAAGAAAAGTCCACAAAAGTTGTCTACTAAATTCAGTTGAAAGGTGATTTTTACTTGCACTGTGTACTGGAAGGAACTGGAAAACATGACAGGAAAAATGCAGGATTGATAATTGTTCACTTAATTATTTTTCCTGACTTTTTCCCTCTTCCCCTCCTAATTAACACTCCTCCACTTGAGTTAGTATTCAACCTGATCAGAAAATCACATAGAGAGGAATTAGAGCACTTATCAGAATAGAGTATTTCATTTGGAAGGGACCTACAATGAGTTTTTCTTTTGAGGCTTAAGTGTCTAGATGCTTCTCACTATGCCTTATTGTCTAGATACTTTTTAATGTGGAAATATCCTGTATAAATATCTGGAGGCAGAGTGAAATAGGAGTGTGCTCTTGTGTAGCAGCAACAAAAATGGCTTTTTTTGGCCACAGTCTAGTTACTCTTTTGCAGTCCTGGGAACCTCGAATCTTGCCCTGGTGTTTGCACAGGCAGCCCCTGCAAAAGAGGGATGTGATGGAAAAGAAGCTCCCAGGCTGCCTTTGCAGGGCTCAGGGATATTTAGGCTGCACCTCCCTTAGGAGATGTAAACATGGAGACTCCCCTGCCCCTTGCCAAAGTCCAAGTGCAGTAACTCTATCAGGAAAATGAGGATGTGTTTTGCAGCCAACTCTCCATCGGCACAGCTCTGTTGTCCTGTTGGAGTCAAGGATATGAGTCTGTACAGATGAAGCATCTTTTTTAAAAGACACCAGTTTTGTGTAGGAAGTATAGGGATAAGTCAAACAATTAAATTTTTTTTCCTGTCCTCTTCTTCTCTCCCTGGTAACTATCCCTTTCTTTAAGCTCTTTAATACTTCTCATTCATAGGACAGTAGAATGATGTTACAATAATTTCCCTTCAGCAGCAGGAGACACATTGCTGTGTATTATGCCCTTTAGCTAAAAGAAAAATTGATTGTCATGTATACATTTATATCTCATCTATTTTTTTTTTTGAGGAAATTTTTAACTTTTCTCATGAGGCTGAGGTAGAAAATAATAAACTATTGAGATATGACATGATTATCTCGTCTTGGGAAGACTGTCCATCTTGAGAAACAGGAAATTCAGACGTGAAGCTAAACAGTGATTAGAGCTCTGGGCAGGTAGTCTTTTCTACAGAAAAGTCCAGTTACATTTGTGGAGTAAGTTTTCTTAAAAAAAAAAAAAAGTGAACTGAATACAACGTGTCAAGTCTTTGGAGTCTCTTACTTTCGGAATCCTGAAATTTGAGAAAAACATACCTTCACAAACAGCCAAATTTTCATCTATATGCTGTTAAAAGGCTTATTGTCTTGAGATAATGGTACATTCTCTCGAGGAGCAGGAGTGCCTTTTGCTTAGTTCACTGGGCTAATCAAGCCTCTGGCTTCCTTTCCTGGGCTGTCCTGTGTGACCTTAGCTATCTCAAAGTCTGTTCCCTCAACTGTCAATTTGGAAAAACTGTGATAATAGTCATTTTGCCTCACCAGAGTGGAAGAAAAAAATATAGAATAGCGATGCACATAGAGTCTGTAGCACTGAGCACCCTGTAAATTCTGCAGAAAACCAAATGTAGGCTGCATTACAGTGTTCTCCAGAAAGGTGGTCCAAAGACTTGTAATACAAGTTTTACTTCTTAAAGTGTCTTCCAAATTAAAATGATCAATACTGATGGGGCATTGAACATTGACCAGCTTCTTACATAAAAAGGGACCAAAAGTAAATAAAATACTCAGAACCCAAAAAAGTCTCATTTTCTCAAATTACATTGCGAATTACATTACATTGTGTTGACATTGTGAAATACATAAAAATCAAATACTTTAAGCCCAAAACCACTGTTGTTGGTTGGTTGGGTTGGGTTTTTGGGGTTTTTTGCAAATGAAACTGTGTGTGATGACTTTTAACCCACATCTAGCTTCAGATAAATTTAAAAATCCCTTTTGAGGAGGTAAAAATGATGGTCTGTGATCAGACTCCCTGTTTATACACCCTGCTCCTGATTGAAAAATGTTATTAAAGTTTTTACTACCAGCTCTATAATTTTGATATTCCTATTTTGCCATTTTTCTTTTCAAGTGTATATATCCGTGTTCCTACTTTTTGTTATGTGGGGCAATGGGCTCACTGTACCAGTTTGTTCTGAGTTAAAATCTTTATTTCTAAGCCTTTTGCAGTTAATTCCGTGGTCATGATCTTAAATCGAAACTGAGGCAAATACGTGGGTTTTTTCCCCATATTTGTATTGCATTGATTGTAAAGAGTATTTGCATTAATTTTCTGCTCTGTCAGATAAAGAAGCTACTGGAGACTGAGGCTGAAAAAACAAATTTGAAACTCTGAAGCAAAATTGATCAGAATAGGGAAACTATTAGCATCTATCTGCTTTAGAAAAAAATCTTTAGGTGGAAAATATAACCAAACTCAGAGAATTTGATGTTGCCAGCATTGTCAGGATTCAGTAGTAAGTCCTGAGGGTGATGTCTCACATTCCACTCCCCTTGGTAGTCTAGATGAATTGTATTTCCTGGTATTTCACACCCTCTTGTCATATGGAAGAAAAATCTGAAGTAGTTAGAGTTCCAGATCACTGCCCACTATGGGAAGTTGTAGTCTGGATAATATCCAATCCAGGCTCTCTGATCAATGTCAAGCAGAGACACCTATTGCAAAGTCAAGATTCACTTAAAGGAAAATAAAAAACCTCACCCAAAAAACTTGACAAATGTGTTTTCATTAACCATTCTTCAACAGTAAATTGCCATCCTCTGTAGTGAGGAATAAATGGGCAAATAGGTAGAGAGAAAGGACTAAGAATGTTTGTATACATGAGTATGTGGACAAATACATGTTTTTGTAAAATAAAACTTTATGTTGTAACAGCAGAGGACAGGGTTTCTGGGAAAGGAGATTTTTCTGATACAGAGGCAAATCATTATTCCAGAATAAGTTTTATCCTCTTAACTTCTATCAGGACCATGTGTGTCCCCCTGACTGAGAATCCCCAGTTATCTTTTCTTTTCTCCTTTTTTATTTTTAATAGTAGCACTTCATATTACCTATAAAGAAAAGTGAACCAAGTTTTTTCAAGAACATGTTTGATTATTTTATCTTAGTATGTTAAACTTTAAAAAGCGTTTTAGAATTAATTCATTGTGGAGCCCTGGGGCTAAGAACCACATGTCACAGGTAACGCAATTAGAAGTCCATGGGTTATGAGATCACCAGCCCCCAGAGAAATATTTAGTGGTATGTTTACTTAATATCAAACAGCATGTGAAGTTTATTTATTAATATGCCTGCAGGTTTCTCTCTAATCCCACTTCTCAAAGATGCTCACACATAGATAGGAAAGCCAGGAGGGGGTGAATTGCCCTGGTACTATTTCCATCTAATAGAATAATATATCTGTTAAAGAAAAAAGTTAGGGTGCAGTACATACCTTTCTGACCTTGACCACATCTCAAGTCCTGGTTTACACAGAAGCCTATTGTGTGCTGTTTACAGAGGGCAGAAAAGCACATGCACAGCAACTTCCTCTTAGGGTTATGAATCTTTAAGAAGAAAATTCATTTTTTAATAGTCAGCAGAGCAATTGCTCTCAGCTATGCAGTGAGAAAGCAATTCACCCATCCTTCCTCACACCGTGCTGCAGTAATAGAGCCTAGCGGGAGGAATTCTGCACGGAGGAAATCTTCTGCCTTCCCCTTGTGAACAGTGGTGGAGCTCCAGTCACCGTTCACATCCCTGCCAGGGCCAGCAAACGGAGGACCTGGCTTGGCACCACCTGTGCTGAGGGGCCAGACACTGCTGGGTGACCCCCACAGCCCTGACAGGCTTGGGAGGTGTGTTCTGCACAGGGCTGTGGAGGTGCAAGGTTATGTCTGTCTGCATTGGGCTTGTCTCTGCTGTCCAGAACCCCTTGTGTGTTCCTGAGGCAGCATTACCAAGGGCAGAGTGCTACAGCTCAGGGGGTCCTGGTTGTACTCCCAGACCTGCCACTAACCCACTGATTTTTATGTGTGTCTCTGTATCACAGGAACACTAACATTCACCTCCTTAATGAAGCCTTTTCAGATTTACTGACAAAAAATTTTGTGTAACAGCAAGAGGTACTAGCTAGTTTATCACAGTGCTGAAGTACTGGGAAGGATTGCTTGTGTTTGCCAGAGTCACTTCAGCCTTCTTGATCATTTAGTGACCTGTTTATGCACTAGATAAAACAGTAGTTGTAGGCATTGTTGAAAAAAAAAATTGCATCAATGCTATCCTTCACTTGTTCAATCTATGCAGCATATCACTACTTTAAATGTTAATAGGCAACTGCCAGGATTTCCTCTGAGTTTATAATTATTAAGCTCATCATAAACCTGAAAATTAAAGGCAAGAGAGATAATTTTATGTTCTAGTTAACATGTCAAAGCTTGAGAAAGTGTTACACAATGCTGAGCTCTTTGTCTTCTGTGTCAAGGGCTATTACCAGAGTAGGTGCTGAGACAATCTGGACACCTGCAATCTTCAGACAGATTCCATCAAGCTCCTATCTGTTAGAAGCTGCAGTGCTTGCATTTGGATTCGATATCTAACAATAATGTGGTATTTTATAAACATTAGCGGGCCTGATTTTGCACTGGTCAGCACAGGTAACAAATAAGTACTTTTGGAAAACAAATAAAAAGGGAATTGGAACTGTCTCAGTAAATAGTGCAAATTGTAAATTTCCCAAATATGCAGTCTTTTGCTCAGGCATAAGAAAATAAAGCTGGCAATTATAATATTGAGGAATTGGATAAGCTGCTTCTGCAGCTAAGGCCTAATATTTACTTGACAATACCTTTATAATATTATATATAGCATCAAGTCCTTTTAATATACAGAATTGCAATTTTTCTTTTCTGTTGCATTAGAAAAAAATCACCTACTATTTCTGTAAATGGAATAAACCCATGAATGTTCTGGCTCTTTATATCAGTGATGATCTTCTCTGTTATTAATGCTTTAAAGAAATAAGTGGAATATTCATGTTAGGAGAAGTAGAGAAACTTGGTCGAAATCTGGAAACTGATCTTCACAAGCCCTTTTCATAATCTTTTTTTGGTATGACCTTGACTGAGGAATATGCTCACTCTTTTTCCTGAGATCAGTTCCCTAAAACTACAGATATAGGAAATGTCAAAGTTCTGAAACGTGCTTTTAAAGAATACAGGAACTTGTGCCTCTGAAACCCTATTTTAATGAAAAATATCATCGTCCTATTGCTAAACACCTGTTTTGGGGTGTAATTTTTGGCAAGGAAGCTCGTTGAATATTGATGTTTAACATATTTCACGTTTTACCCCAACTGTGGAACTTGGTTTCAAACAATATTGTCTTTAATCCAGAAATACTTTTTAAGTGACAAATGCATATTTTTGAGATGGATAGTGAAACCCAGACAGACACAACTACATCTAGCTATTTGAAGAGGTGATCTGCTTTTCAGAAAATTCAGACACTTTTGTGGTGTTTGTTTGTTTGTTTGTTTGTTTGTTTTTTTGGTAACCTGTGGTTGCTGAGAGCGTTTTGAATATTTAAACTCAGTGCCAATGCACATAGATTCAAAGTAGGATTTGTTCATGTGTAATTGTAGAGTGAAATGGGGTTGAATTTCCAGCTATAACTTAGCTATTATAGTGGAAAGAGTTGAAGGGATACAGTTGTAAGGACTTTCTTCTCTTTCAGAATTCATCTTGTCTCACAAATCTGGCTTAATTTTTGTGTTTGCTACTGTATTTGTAGTGTGCCTACGCACTCTGTGAACTACATATTTTTAATTTTTTTCTTGTAATTTGTGGTTCTTTGGTTTTCTGAGTTTTGATGAGTTTGCAGGGGCTTGCAAATCTGCCTTGTAATAGTTATTGATTATTGTGCACCTTGCAGCTCTTGTTATTAGGTTTTCAATAAAAGGAAGCACTTAGGAAGTAAGGGAAAAGGCATCTGCACAGATCTGATTCATAAGTGAATGAAATGCTTCTAAACCTTTATTCTTCCTCCACTAAAGCAGAGCCCAGTTGGTGCCATGGTTTACCAACATTTTCTGTTTATTTCTGTGAATATTCTATTAAAGAACATGAGATTGTGTACTTGCTTTTACCCAGCTTATATCCACTCCAACAGGAAAATGGGCTTCTTGCCAGACATTTTCCCTGCTGTGTTATCAGAAGTGGTACTACAGGCAGTTTTGGGTTGGAGATTTGGACTAAGGTGATATTATGTTAAGTGGCTCCTGAACAGACAGGTCACATGGATAGAATGGTCAGTTGGTCTCCAGAACTGTGCTTTGTCTTTCAGTTGCTGGTGTGGCTGCATACTTAATCTCTTGGTTGTTTTGAATTTGCACAGAAAGTGGAATTGAGAGCTGTACTTCATACTGGGATAGCTGCATTGCATCAGCATCTAAGGAGTTACAAAGAAAACCTATTGTTCACAATAAATTACATTTCTAATGAAAGCAAAAGGAACAGTCTTAAGAAGAAACAATTTAGATTTTTTTTTTTTTTTTTGTGAAGGAGATAGGAGAGCTCCTTTCATCTTTTGTTTATACATTACCTAGACCATCTAGAGCATGTCATGTGTGATCTGTGATAGATGCTTTAGAAAAATACCTTAAAGATCTCAAAACTCTATTTGAGCTTGTACGTGCAGACAGCCTTAGCTTGCAAATAGAATCTGTCTCAAGGAACTCTCAGCATAATTTCTATCTGTCAAGCACCAGTGTTAAGGCCCCTTAGATGTTCTGGAATTTCCATTTCCATGCGAAATTTTAGCATTTCTTCAATAATACAAGAATTTTACTTTTTCTTTTTTTAAAGTTTATTTCTTTTGACTAGAAATACTAAAATAGATACTGATCTGGTACTTTTCCATTATGGCATACACTCAGAAGGAGATCTGGAGTTCAGCAGTCTAATCCATCTTTTTAATCCAGATGAATTCGTTCTCCTGAAATACATCTGAACCATACAATTCCTATGACAAACCAATCAGTTCTTCCTTACCAGGCAATCTATGTTGCACAAAAACATAGATGAAGATGGAGAGCAGCGGGAAGGTCAGACTCCAGTAATAGTTCAGCATTGGTCCAAACATAGATTTGTTCTCTCTGCAATATTTCTGTGGCAGAATTTTTCTTGGCCACTTTGATTATTTAGTTAGCAACAAAGGGACATCAGTTCCCTCCCCTTACACAAGTGTAGGGCTTACCTTGAAGGAATTGTAATCCAGAGATAAAAGCACAGTAGAGCAATGCACTAATGCTCCAGCACTGAAAAGTTAAGGTTTTTTGTTTTCTTTTGTGGCCTGCAGCAACTATTACAGACAATATTCTAATGCATTGATTCAGTAGTGAAACATCTTTGCTAGCCCAAAAACGTCACAGTGACTATGTGCAGGGAGTAGGCATCACAGGACGGAAATGGCTTTGGCTTTCTGGATGAGGTGTTATGGTGAATTAATCTTTTGAAGCAGCAGCAATATATAGCATGATAAAAAGAGGCACTACACTCTAAATAAGAGAGATGGAGAGTATCATCATTAGTCTGAAAAGCAAAAATTATCATCCCATCACTACTAGTGTGTGGAAGCTTTACTCATCAGGTATTTGTAAGAGTCTGATTTTTTTTTTTTTTAACTTCCACAAGTTCTGTAAGCAATGCTGATATCTTTTCTTGAATTGAGTGTCAAAATTGGAGGAACTTATACTGAAATAGAAAAAATATTTTTCTCAACAGCTCTGCTGACAAATTGATTAATTCTTCCTACAAAGCTCATCAGAGATGACAGCACTACTACTGTTTTAAACTGTATCAGTCTAAAATCTTCCCTGCAAAGTGTGTTGACGAACTCCAAGTATTCGATATCTGGTTAAGGAGAAGTCTGTTAAGTCAAGTTGTTTCCAAGTGAGAGAGCTTTAACAATGATTTGTGTTACATTTCACATACTTTTAGCCTTGGTGTTATAAAAAGCCCACGTTGTTCTACAAAAACCGTTAAGGAGTGTGTGACAAGTTGCTGGGGATTTTGAAATAAGCTGGTCAATAAGCAAAATTTCAGAAGAAGATCTTTTGCTTTATAGCAAATGCTTTGTAAGTTTATTTGCCAAGTGTAGTTAAGCTGTAATTATTTATGATAAAGCGTTATGCAAGACTTAACGTTTCTCAGAATAGTTGCACAATTCAGAAGTGAGATAGTGAAATTACCTCCTACTGTTCTCAGTTGTATTTATTCTATGCCTGCTTTAGTTTTTAAGGTCTTAGGGGACTGTAGCACTCTGCTATTAAATTGAGGTATTCCAGTGGAAACTGAGTCTGTTGTGTTTGAAATAAGGCAAGGTTTACAAATGTTATTGTATGCAAAGTAGTTATTCTGTATGATGATAGTTGTTAATAGGTGTGACATGAGAAATACGTATTATTGCATCACGTGTAATTCTGGATCATTTAGCTGAAGTGTAGTTAATTACAACTTTGGGGTGAGTTTTGTCCTGATTAGTAGCATAAGAACTGATAGGAAGCTTTCCTGTCTACCTATTTTCCAAGTATTTCTCATGGGAAAACAAAGATGGGAGTCTCAGGTGTCTAAACACAATTGTCTAGTGCTGTTTTAGGGGCTACAGGCTGTGAAGGATTCCTGCGTATAGACTGCATGTGCCCTAGCAACAAATGGAAAGCTGTGTTCTTTTGGACTGGCAGCTGAGGGATTTGTAGGCTACCTTTGAGTGACTAAAATGATGCCTAAACCCAAGTATCTCTTGAATGAAATATTTGCATGCCTGCATATGAAGGGTTTGGAAAATAGGTGCAGCTTAGTTTCTAAATGCATGTGTAAATGACTGATTTTATAAGCTCTCTCAGAATTTTCTCAATATTTGCTATTTTAGTTTCTTTATAGAAATTTACAATTTCATCTTTAGGAACCTGATTAGTAATTTTTTAAAAATTTATTTTATTCACCTTTGGCACCAAAGGTGAATAAAATAAATTATCCGTAGGAGGCTGTCCTTGCAGAAAGTACAGCATCCATTTTGTGCCTTGATTACCCTTGCCTTATCCAGTGGAAAAGCAAACTTATTTGGCCTTCTTTAAAATGTTGTTAAGGCCAAGGTAAGTACTATGGCTTTCCACAGTCTGTGTGTGTAATGGATTATAACCAAGGTCCCCTGACACCAAGTTTGTGGCTTAACCACAAGACCATTGTCTTCTATTAAAGAAATGTTAACCTCAGAGAAGTGAAGGAGTCTACAAGCTTTCTTATCTTTCAAAGTCTGGCTTAATGAGCTGTGGTGTCTGATTTTTCAGTAAAGCGGAAGGCACCATGGAGGAGCCTGCAAAGCAGTGAGAGACATGAGTTAAACAAGGCTTTTCTTTCATTTCGGATTAGTGGGTAAAAATGGTGAGATGAGGTGCTAATTTGAGGGAAAGTATTTCCTCAAGCATTTTTCACATCTCTCTCTCCATCCTGTATCTGCCTTGCTGACCACTGGGCAATCAATATTCTCACAATAAGTACTAGAAGTCTAGGGTATTGAAATAAAAAAAAAAAAATCTATAAAGATAAGGGAAATGTCCTGAAGATTGCAGCTGATTGTTATCCATCATTAATATCAGAACCTTCCTTGTAGGAGCTGAGAGTTTTACTTAAGGCCTAGGGTTTGATGACTGCTCTCTTTAGCCCTCTTAGTTCCACCAGCTTGAACGAACAGAGTTGTTCTATCTCAGAAGCCGGAGAAGTCCACGAGGAGACACAAGTGACTGGGAGTTGGCACAGCTTACTCCCTATTAAGAAAAGACGTTTTAAGATTCTTCATCCATTGTAGCGTTACCTAAAATGGGCTTGTCCTCTAGTGTCAGGAAAACTGAAAGGTGATCTCACTTTTATCGGTTTTGTATCTCAGTGATTCTTTTCTATTTCAAGTGGTGGAGCTGCTGCTTTGCAATCTGTGACTTGTCAGGTCAAACCAAAGCAGGAGCCAACATGTCAAACAGTGTCTCTCCTCAGAGGCTAGCAAGTACCATCTCTTTGCAAGTGAAATTTAAAGAACTTACTATTTTACCCCATTGGTGTTTGCTGTTATTTTCAAAAATCTCTTAAAAAATATTTAAGTGAGCAAAAACACCAGAACTTGAGCTTGTTTTGTGTTCGTGCGATTAGAAGCTAGTCGGTATCAGGTTTAAATCTCCTGTGTGGAAAAGATGCCATACTAAAACTGGCAATAAATGAGATGGAGGGCTTCTGTGCACAGTGGGCGTGCTATAAAAACATAGGACTATAATCACATTACAGTGTTTGACTCAACATACTGTAAACAGACTCCCTGTCTTCAACCTTCATCTCCTCCTCTGGAAAAAGGCCAAATCCAAAACTATCAGAGGTAATGAGAGAAGGAATCAAACCAGAAAGAACAGGTCTACTCCAACAGAAGGAAAAAAAGATACTTCCTGGCTGATTTGTGGCACAAAATGAATGAGATCCCATCCTCCATTCTGCAGCACTGCAGGGCAGTTGGGAATCAGATAAGGCAGCAGAAAGCAGGTGCTTGGCTTCATGGGCTGGAGGTAGGGGTGGGTGAAGGCCAGGACCAGAAGGGCTACATGACCCTGAAACTAGGCAAGAGAAGACAGAAAAGTGGGCTGAAGGCTATGAAAAATTTTGGGTCCCATCCTTGACTTGTGTGAATTTTTCTTTGCAGATCACGCATTACTGCCCATGAGAGCACTGGCTGTACTGATTTGGCTCTGTGCAAACACTTCTGCGTGGAGTAAAAAGTGTTGCATTAAGTGATGGAAGAAGGAGGTAGCCAAGTAAAGAGGGCTCTAAGACGAGGCAATTAATGAGCTGCTGTTTTCTGCAGACTTCCCCCAAAAGAAATGAGAAAGGTGGTGTGGGAGATCAATTCCAGTGAAGGATGATCTTTCCTTTTTGTGCCATCGTCAGTCTGTCTAGAAACAACATTATAGAGAAGGAAATTTACAATGTACAGCCATTTGCAAGTTTGAATTGAACCCGACAAACTCAGGCATGAAATTTGGGAGAAGAAATAGCAAGATTTGGAGATATTTTAATTCTTTGGATACAAAGTTTGTTTTCAAAAAGAAAGTTCTTTTGATGAAAAGTTTCTTTTTTAATTAAACAACAACACAGAAACAAAACCAAAAAAACCTTCTCATTTCAAATTGCCACCTAAAAAGTTATCTTTAGGTGAAAGACAGAAAACTTTCACAAACTAAATAAATGAAAAATTATTGAAACTTTATAGTAAGTCATAACTAAATGTTTAGAAATAAGGGAGATAAGTTCACAACTTGGTGTGTTTTATTGTGCTTTGATAGAGTGCATTTTTGGACTAGTGCTGATCTGTGGAGACAACAAGGCTCACAGGTAGGGAAGGTCACCACAAATGATGTTTTATACTCTGAGGTAGACAAAGTTCTGACTCAAACCTCTGAATTCCAGTTCTTCCATTTTCATCCTTCCTTCTTTCGTTTTCCTCAACCGTCTTCCTCCTTTCTGCAAATGCCCTGTGTTTGAAAGATTCAATATCCATTTGGTGTGTAGGTTATTTTAGCTATATTTTGAAAATTGAAAGTT
Organism: Orthonyx spaldingii; assembly: GCA_013397795.1. Taxonomy (NCBI): domain Eukaryota; kingdom Metazoa; phylum Chordata; class Aves; order Passeriformes; family Orthonychidae; genus Orthonyx; species Orthonyx spaldingii. The sequence continues at coordinate 1,655,903 of VZTJ01002639.1, read as the reverse complement.
ATTTGAGAATGAGGAAAAACATGTGTATGGTTGGTTAGGAAAAAGTTTCATGTTTGATAAGAAATTGCTACATTTCAAATTGTTAGCAAAAAACCCCAAAAAACCAAAACCCAAAACATGTCTTCTGAAATAAGTTTTTAAAAATGTGGAATAATAGTCCATAATTCAATTTGGTTAATTTCTGATCAGTGGCATATTGCTCATGGCAATATGTTGCCCTACAATGCAAAACATGTAAATATATTTCTCTTAGAATTTTAGTAAATATCTGCTGTTATAATGACATAATGTGAAATTCTCAAATTATCGAAATTATTATATATAAGTAAAATATTGCTGTATCTCTGAAAATAATATCTTCACATTTGAAAGGAGCAGTCTGGACTTTGCTAACTTTAGAAACAAATGATTTTTTAAAGTAGCGTTTTCCTGCAAAATTTGTGAAAAAAATAATTTTTTTTATGAGTTGGAAAATGGTTCTGCCCAAAATAAAGTTTTTTAGACTAGTTCTGCTTATAGGCTTGTCATTGGCTAGAAAGAGGCCTGGATGGGGGGAGAACAGCAGGAGACCTGATTCATTTGCTTGTTTTGCAAGATGTCCATGGTGCCTCTTTGCCTAAGCTGGGAACGGTGTCCCCCACTTCTACCACCAGTCTGAAACATGCAATCCAATAAATTGAAACAATGAGCTGAATCTGAACCAACTTTCTTCCATCCATATTATTCGCTCTCACCACTGCAGTAACAGTAATGAGCTCTGTTACCATGTGAATTTTCTATTAAATTAAGAGATTCGTTCAAAACTCTTTATTTTCTTTACACCTACAAGAAAATCATCATCTTCCCTGCTCTAAGTGGCTCAGTATTCAGTGTAGGGACATCTTCCCTGCCAAGTAATTGTTTTAGAAATATATATTTCTAATTCCTTGTCCTTTTATTTATGATCTTGCTACATTTTTTTATCTGTGTTTATTTTTTATTTGACGTTCAATGAATTTGCTCTACCTTTGTCTTTTTAGTACTGGCTGGTGTTTTATAACATATTGATTACCAATATTTTAAACTGACCCACTGTTGATATGAAGATCACACTGGGAAGTAAGATGTTTACATCTCTCTATGAATAGCAGATAAACGAAATAATAAAGTTTGTCAAAAGCTGAGAAATAAAGTACACTGGGTTCTTCTTTGCTCTCAAGGATATGTGGCTGTGCAACTCGGAACTAGCAAAGTTCAGAATTCAAGGCAAGTAGTTATGGACTCCAGTTTTCTATTTAATTTTTTTTATTATTTTAATTTTTTTGATAAAAGAAAAGCAGTACCAGTCACCACAATTATAATTTCCCCACGATGTACCATGACAATAGTGGCTTCACCAATGATTTTCTTCCACAGTTTTACAGGTAGTTCCTTTATAAATAATCCATGTTCTAATGAGCACATAAATGAAGCAAACAACTTTCTTTCCTCGTTGTATTTGATCCTGTTGACTAATTAGAGAAAGAATATGCAGAGATATTGACACAGATTTTTACTGGTTTCACTTAAAACTTTCTCTGCTTTAAAGGCTTTTTTTTTTTTTTAACTATCTTTTTAAATTGCAACTGTTTCCTGTTGAGTTTAATTCCTTCTGGTGTTTACTGCAGTAACATTAATCATGATGAACTCATCCTCTATTTAATTTTGATGCAATTTCAGTATATACTATTTGTGAATTAAAATACTTATTTTGTAGACAGTGAAAAATTATTTACTGATTATAGGACGACTGTGTGTGTGTGTAGATATAGATATATTGTATACATTAACAGTGACATGTAATTTAAATCTGCACATTCTGCATTATTCAGTAGTTGCATGCCAGCTGCTTTTCTTTTGTACTTTGTGATTAATTTCATTGTTGGTAGATTTTATGTTTCTGAAGAGTCTTTCACAGAACCTACACAGGATTCAATGAAGAGAATATGAATACACAGTTGTCAGTGGTGTTTTAGCCTGATCTACAGCACTAAAGTTCAATGGTCAGAGCTATAGGATAATGAGGGAGGAAGAAAAAAACGAACTGTGGCATTATTTTCAAAGAATACTTGACTGACTTTTATCACATAACTAAAAAGAATTAATCCTTCCCCTCACCCTTTTTTAATTTCCACAGCAATAGTTTGTCTGCTTAATAGAAACAAATGCCAGGTAGGGGAGTGCTTTGTCTGAATTTGCCTGTGTGTTTTTCCATGCAGCCTTCAACTCTGAAAAGCTCGTAGCTATTGTGTGCAACTGAAGAATTCCAAAGCTGGAGTTCTCACGCCTGTTTTATATATTGCATTTTTGCTTGCTTTGTCAGGACAGTTTGAAATAAGAGCACGTGGAAAGTAATAATGAAATAAGAGCACGTGGAAAGTAATAATGCAAGAAGTAGTAAGCATGAAAAAAAAAATTGCAGCTCTCAACCACCAGCAGCAATTATAAGTTCTAAAGTTCTGTCTTTTGTGTTTGTTTTTAATAGCAATTTAATAAACTACAAAATTTTGGAGTACTCTAGTCAGGGAAGTTGCAGGTAAAATTTATACTACATTTCTCAAAAGATGTAAATTCCCCTTTTTTGTAAAGCATTAAGTCCCTCCCTTAATTAAGCCTTCTGGGGATTAAATGTGTTGATCTCATTTTAAACTGAGCTCAGCACAATTAGACACACTGAGAAGATAGCAGATAATCAGCACATACAAAAACATTTCAGACATAAATGCTTCATCCTGCCAGGCCCAAAATTACTATTTCAGGCTTTTTTCTTCTCCTTTTTGGGAGACGGGGAGGCAGGGAGGGGAGAAAGAGAAAGGAAAAAAATTGATTATTTTCAGCTCGTCATACATCTCATTTGTAGTGGGTCAGACCTTACCCATTCACAATTACCACTAGTTAATCTTATCAGAGAAAAATTCAATTACATTTATCAAGGTTATTCCATACACTCAAGTTATTGCCTCGGAAAAATCGGGTTTCAGTGTTAAGAATGTCAGCATTGTGTATGTGTATGGGGTTTGGCTTTTTTCCCCCCTATCTTTAAAAAATAAATAATTAAATCCTGCTTTTCCACTGACGTTACTAATATATAGTTATAATACAGTAATATTTGACAGCTTTGTAAAAGGGATCATTAATACATAGATTATGGAAGTTTAGGAGGGAGGCTCATAACTGTTAATAGACTTCAATTCTCAGCCTACACTGACATTTTAAAAAATCTAGTTTCAAATTTGATAACAGATTACCAGCTAGGCTGGGAGCCAGCCACCTGATTAAGGCAATTTAAATGCTTGCAAAGTGGTGAGATTAAAATCAAATAAGTGCCGATTTTTTCCCTGCTTCACTTATCTTTCCCTGGATTCGTTCCTTAACTACCAGGTGGCAGAGGACTCTGGGTAATTTTTCTCTGCGCCAATTACCCCAGGATGGTTTTTAGGGTGAAGCAGAATAATTACTGCACTATCAATCCAAAATGGGCTGCTTAATGTGTTTAAGAGAGATTTTGAGCCTTAGCAGGGAGGCTGCCTGAAGCGTGCTACGCTCACGGTGCCAAAGCCCGCTCGGCCTGCGCGGGTAGTTAACTGTTCACAGAGAAGGCAGCACACACCCAAGGTGAAACAAAACAAGGAAAACTCCTGGGAAGCTCTGGGAAAGTTAATGAGCTGCTTCCAACGCGTGGCAGGCTGCAGTTGCAGGTGGGTGACAAAGCTAGGCAGGGTAAGAAAATAATATTTATCACCCAGCTGCCAGGACTGTCTTTATCAAGAGTCTTTCTGAAATCCATGCAACGCACAGAAAAATGGGTTTGAAACAACAACAAACAGCAACAAAAAAGGTGTATGGGGGATAAAATGAGGAGAAAAATGCCATTGATGAAGCAGCGTATCCTTGGTGGGTCATTTGCGAAGCTTAGTGGGGAGCTGATGTGGTATGAGGACACATTGATTTTAATTTTCCCCCCTAAGCAGGAGGAAGGATGGGTTTGTGATCAGAGCGCACAAGGGGAGAGCTGGGGCTGGCTGGGCTGTGCCACAGGGCCCTGGTGTGCCCGGCGAGCACCAGGCTGCTGCTGAAGGTCTGCCCAGGGAGGGGGTGCCTGGCTGAAGCCTGGCTTCTGCCACATCCCTGCTTTGGTTTTAATTGGTGCTGTGCTGTAAAATGAGGTGCTCTCCAGATGCTCCTCCGTTGATGCTCTCTAGATGGGAGCCAGCTACCCTCCCCCTAATCCTGGGGCTGCTAGCGAAAAATTTGGCAGTAATTCCCCACTTTACAGCTTTCTCCGTGCATAGCACAGAGAAAGTAACACTTGGCGCAGACACAGCACAAGAAATAACTCGTTAATTATTGGTTCATTAAAGCATTTGAAGATCATGGGTGTAATGGCAATACAGAGAAGCTCAAGTGCAAGGTGAAGAAGCGGTATGTTCTGTTATCAGACTGGTGTGTGGTGGGGGAGGGATGGAAGACGAGAGCAGGGCTTAAGCTCAGCTGAGACTCTGAAATGACATTACTAAATAGTATACTGTAGCAGCCACAAATTAAGTATTATCTTCCATCTGGTGACTCTGCACTTGATTTCTTTAATTATTATTATCTGAATATAAATTGTGAGTTTTAGCCAAGGATTCTGGAAGGTTGTCGTTAGAAACAGAGAGATAATTTAAAAAAAATCATGATATTTGTGAAGGGATAGCTGCTGTTTCTTGCCTTTCAGTGATTTTCTTACACAGTTTTCCATATGATCTCTACCTACTTGATGTACCAAGCTTTTTTATTATTTAATGAAAAATTCATCTGTGATTTTTTGCTTAGCAGATAGTTTGGATAATGTGAGTTAAAATGTTCAATTTTAACGACAAAGTCTGTATTCTAAAATTGTTTCAAGGTGCTCAGTGACCTCAAGTGGACTTCAGATATATCTAAAAATCACCAGATATTCCATCAAGATGTTGATCACCTCCCAGCAGCACAGGGTATGGGTGTGCATTTGTGGCTGAGGCTGTGTAGTTTATGGGTTTATATTCCAGTCTAATTTCCCATGCAAAACTGTTTTACCTGTGCACCCACTCCCTGCTGCCTTCCTCCAGCAGAACAGTGCCCTCCTAGGAATGGCAGGAAGATCAGCTCTGTGATTTAGATGCCAATTTTTAAGCTGACCCTGTTTTAAATCACAGGAGTCTCACATGCCGCTGAAAACCTGTTTGTGTCCATCCCTCCAGATGTGACAGTTATGCAGAAGTGTGTCTTGTAAGACATAGGCAATCCATTTAAAGATTATCACATGAAACCATATTTACTTCAGAGGCCTGTAATAATTACACCTTCACTTGAAAAATCCCTGGGACTTTAGCTGCTGTGGCACAGATTTATACTCAAACATTTTCATTTGATGCGCAAAGTGTGAAGTACTCTTTAGTGGCAAGACAATTATCTGATTCTACTAATAAATGAATGCACTAGTAGTCATTTTTAATTGAACAATTATAGGATATTGCACTGTCAGTTGATTATAGAAGTCATTTCATAAATGTCAAAAATCTCTTTAAACGAATTATGGAGCTCCAAAATAACTCCGGCAATCAGCCAGCAATAACACAATAATCTGTTTACCCTGTTGTCAGGCAAACTACTGCCATATTTTTTTTTCCCTTTTGAGTGGGGACTGAATCGTAAGGATTATACTCCTGCTCAGGTTGTAGCAGCTACTGAGGCTTTGATTAATACAGATCATGAGTGTTGTCAAGTACTGTGACATGTATTAAATAGCAAGAGAAATTAAAGTTGTTTTAGAGAGGTGTCAATAGCACACAGGAGGACAGATCTCTGAGCAAAAAAGGTGGAAGTCTGAAGGGGGCTTCTGACATGTTCCAGTTTTCTGATGCATCAGTTGACTTCAGTTTTTGTTTGGATGTTGAACACAAATACCAATTCTTTTCTGTTGTTATGGGTAATCTATATTTCCTCTGTTTTCCTCATTGAATGTGCAAATGATAAAAGGGCCAGGTCTGCCTCCCTCTATGAACACCTGTGTTCATGAATATCAGTCACACTGGTTTATCTGCCTACTCATACAAATGATGATAAGAGTTTGGCTCCCGATTATTATGGATATGGACGGTCCTTCCTTAGTGGATTGGATCCCTTTCTTTCCTGGAGTAGGGAAATGTATAATAGTCCCACGAGCAATTTAGGTGTATCTGCAAGGATGGGTTCTAGTCATACCACAGACTTACTCTGACCAGGGAAAGGTAAACAGAGAGCACCAAAATAAGAGGTTGTGGACCATTGTTGTGGAAGAAACTTTTTCTTGCTGAAAGACAAAGAAAGGGGAGGTATTTTAGACCATTTGCTTTTTATAAAAATAAATTCAGTGTGATTCGTAAACTTACTAATAATAAAAGGCTTTGAAATAATATGCAGGCAAAATGGAATCAAAGGTAGAATTAAAAGAAATATACTCTGGAAAGTATTCACTTTCTGGAGATTTTGGGTGTGTAGTCAGGGTGAGGGTTGTTTGCATTCACTGTCTTAAGTGCTCAATTCTAGATACCTTTGGTCTGAATAAATTTAACAGGATTTCACTACTCGAAACCACTTCCGGAAATTTGACACCTGATTCTAAAGTTGGTCTTCTCAAAATGAGTGATCTCAAAAGAACAGATCGTGTTTGGGGGACTGATGGTAGTAGAACAGATTTACTAGTGGTATACGACAAAATCTTTAATCTCTTTTAATCCTTAGTAATATATGAAAGATACCTGCAGCTTTGGATCTGTTTCTTGACATATTCATGTTTTCAAATGTTGAAAATGGAAATCCTCTGAAATCAAACCCAGATTGGGGCTAACAGAAATAAGAGAATTTTAGTCATAGATGGTGGCAGGAAACTTTGGTCTGGCGGGTGTGTTGACCTCATGATGTGTTAAGGGAGGCACCACCCCAGGAGGAGGAGAGCAGTGGCCTTCTTTACTGTCTGTGCCTCATGAGCTATCCTCTGCCAGCCCTGCGGGAGCTGGCACAGAGGGGAGTTTTGGGAACGGAGCCAGAGGCATTATGCAGATTCAGTGTCATGATCATCCCATGCAAGCTAGGCATGCCTGTGGCTGTGGCCATCCTTCCAGCTCTGGAGTCAGCAGGAGTGAAACCGGAGTGTATTTGACCTGTTATTCTCATTTGCCCCGTGAGGACAGCTCGTTGGGATCAGATAGATCAGATGCAGAGAAGCTAATGGGAGATGTAAGGAATTGTCTGGGTGTGGCTCTTGCTGCAGGACTCTCAGCCTGGTAACAATGAATACTCATGTTCAAGAGCAGTAGTTTAAGTTAGCAGCACTGCAATGGCTTGATGGACTGGGAGCATGAGGTTGGTCACATCTGGCCCTTTAGACTTTTAAATAATAAACTCCAATTTTTTGGTCCCTATTAGCAGGTGAGGTGTATACAGGAGAGATTACATCTCTGTTTGCTGTGTATTTCCTGAGATGAAGGCATCTGTGTTATTAAGAGTTACTAGGTTGGCTCTAAAGGATAGAATGGTCAAAAGCATTTGGTTAGACACAGAAAAATAAAAAGGAATAGAAATAAGCAGATATTAATAAGGAAGTAGCAGCTCTTCAGGACTAATATTTATTTCATTTTTATTGTGAGGCTTTTTGTTTATGGTTTAGGTAATTTAAGGTAAGCAGGATGGCATTTTGCTTGATGAAGCTGTGGCCCAAAACACCGAGGATCTGCTTCCTCACTGACTTACACCTGTGTCACCATGCATGTCTTTGCCAGGTCTGTGCCAAACATGGACAGTTTGGCAGCTTTCTTGCACACACTATGTTCTGAATTTAACTGACTACACAAAGTGCAAGGCAGTCAAGAAGCAGCCTCTGACATTTTTAATTGGCATTGAATTTAAGTCATCATTAATTATTCTGCTTTAAAGGCAGCTTTATTCCCTTAAACTGCCATGCATGCTATTCAAAACTCTTGCAGGGATCCATCCCTGGTATCTTGGCTAGTAGGATTAAGCCCTTATGGCTAGTAGGTGGCTGAGACCTTACCATATGTTGCTGGTAGACAGCAGCAAAGCTTTACCCTGTGATAAGCATACTAAAAGCAATCTGTTGGGCTTTTTTTTTTTTTTTTTCCCTTTTTTAGAAATCATATATATGATACACCAGCACGTGGTTAATTGGCATTTGTATTATTAAACTAACTTGTAAATAACATGATTCTTTCAGGAATCACATCAGTTGTACTGTGAGTAAGGTGCCACAGTGCCTCATTCTGCATTGAGGGAATTGAACAGCATTAACCTTTTCACTTACACTAACAAAGACAAGTTAAGACAAGATGTGCTATGACTACTGCACATCTATGTTTTGTTTTTGCCCAGGGCCCTGTACAATTACCCAGAACTTCAGAGCTAATATTGGTTGGATGTTTACCTTCCCTTCCCCTCCCCTTTTGATATTTCTACAAAATGACAAAACCTTATTTTTCAACCAAAAAAAACCCAGTTACATAATAAATATGTTCTCTTTAAGAAGGGGGGGGGGGGGGGAACAAAGACTAAAAATACATCCCAGGCAATTTTTAAAGAGATCTAGCCATGGGAAAAACAGATTCTGCAGTACACTTTAGCTAGCATTTTCTCAATGCAAACCATTCTGCTGTCATTCTAAATTCCACAGTGCATACAATATGGTATTGATAGCAAGGAAAAACCATGCATATATTCCAGAAAATAAGGAAAAAACCAAATCCTCAACATCTTCCAGGCAAAGAAACCTGTTTTATTTATCTTTTAAGATGCAGGTTCTTTACACATGTAAAGAACAACTAGTTCAGATATTATCAGTATTACTTGATGTTAGACAACTGCCATAGTGAAGAACGAGGTGGATCAGCAAAATCTGGCTGAGAGACTGCTCATAAACTGCAGCAGATCTTGTGTCTCTCTCTTCGAGGTACTGAAAGTTTTGTGCTGTGGGGAACAAACAGGAACACTGGTTTGGCTCATAGTAATGCTGACGTCTCTGAGTCCTGTCAGTTGCATCATAAAAAAGTTTGTATCTCTGTCTTGACCTGTACAGAGTCCAAACAGCTGTCTCTGACATAAATGTCTGTATTGTAAGTATATCCCACCCCTTATTTCAACATTCTTCAGAGAGTAAGTTTAGAAGAGTGAATATAATCTTGATAATTGGTGAATTAGCACAGTAAACCAATACATTATTCATTAGGTAGTTATCAAAATATCACATCACAGAATCCTGCAGGGAAGACAGCATTTGCATATTCTAGGACTGACCATTCAATGCCTTTCATAAACGTTAGTGAATCTGCCAAAATCTGGAAAGATTTAACATACTGCTTGCATAAAAAGCACCTAGATCCCACCAATTTCCCCTGTAAGACTAAGAATAAAAAATAGTTTTTCATCTGAAGCATGGATCAACCTGAATGAATTTGTAGCATGGACTTTAGCTATGATGTATCATGTCTGTCATCTTAAAATTGGTCTAAATTTTAGTAGATCTACAATGGGTGAAGTGATAAGAAGAGAGATTGGCAATGTTGTAAGGGTAGATAAATGCAAGATAGAGCTTTAGTTGCTTAGATGGGTATTTCTGAGGAATGAATTTGTTCACTGAGTAGTCAGTTTTGTGTGTCAACTTTAAACATTAGCGTATGCTGTTTTAATGTGCTGCTCTTAAAATCATAATTATTGGAGTTTATGCCTGTGATATTTCTCTTTGCTATCCCATAATGTCTTGGCTCAATTGAAAATACTTACTGGACTAAAGTTTTGGAATTTTGTTTGTTCTTGGGGTTTTTTATTATTATCTATGAACTACCTGATTACAAACACATTTTGAAAAAAAGTTGTGCATTTTGCATCGTAGGCAATGTGATAAAGCCTTTTAGAAAGAGAAACAGGTTAAAAGTACACTACTAAAGCCAGATTACCTCACCAAGTGACAAAATTATTTATTTTAAACTGGACTTTATATCACGTACTGAATAAAAATAGGGAAGTGGAACGTAAATGATCAGGACTTAAGAAACACAGAAATTTTAGTCTGTCATCTCTGTATTGTTTTCATCTGGCTAAAAAGCATGAGGTATTGACAATGCTGAGAACCTGATTCAGTCTAACTGACTTTGTTTTAAGGGAACATCTGGCTTAAGTCTGCTAGGTTCTGTTTATGATGAGGGTAGAGGCACCTCCCAAGGAGGTTAATCTCCCATATTCTAATTTTCCCATCCTACTAATGATGCAATTAATCGTGTTCTTGTCTTGCCTGTTTCCTTTGACTTTAGAAAAAGTATAGACAAGTAATGTTAAATACCTGGAAGTAAGACATCTAAAGCCGGGTGAGTTGAATCCTGTCTTCAAAATGTGGATTATGGGTTGGATATGAAACTCAGTTACCCGGGGAGGGATGTTTTTCCACCTGTAACAAAGAAAAATATGCAGCTCACATCTTTTGTTCCTGAATGTGTGATAACTTTGATTAAACTACCAGATTAAATTCTCTTGGTTTAGATTTTAAACTTGTTTCAAACAAGGTTAGATGGCATTTAAGTTCCATATCACTGTGTCTCCAGTAATGAAAATTAGTCTAATAGGCTAAGGTACCCATTATTCAGGCTAAATTAGCTTCCTGGGAGAGATCCCTGTAAAGTAGCCATCATGATGAAGAATGTACCAATTAAAAAAAGTAAACCAATCTGATTATTGACATGTTCTGAATTTCTTTTAAACCTTTTTCCTCTTTCGCAAGCTTCTGCCTGTTGCAGAATACTGGGCACTACCAAACAGAGAGAAGCATAAAAAAACGTTGAAGAGAAAGGAGGGAATTGCCATATATCTTATTACCACTGTTTTGGCTTTATATTGAATTATTCTTGAAAGAATACCCTTCTTTCTAGATCTGCCTGGAGATCATCCAGGTCCTCCTCTTCCCCACTGCCTCTCATTGGATGCTATGTCCTGAGTACCGTGGTTGCTTGCATGGAAAAGTAATCAAACAAGAGTGCTTTACATATATATATATATATATATATATATATATATAGATAAAATTGCCTGCCTATTAATGGAATTTAATATCTGGAAGCAGAGAAAACCAAAAGCCACTTGGCAAGCCAGCTTTTCAGAAAAGTTATAGAAACATTGTCGTGTTCTGTTTCGGCTGTTGATGCAGTGATTGCTGAGATTACATGGATGATCTCAGAGGCTTTCTTTTGATAGAATTTCCTATGATTAAATGAGGAAATAGGGTTTTGGAAGACCTGGATTGTATAAGTAATCAAAGTTTCAGAGGATGATATCAGAAACATACCCTGGATTCAGGGTTTAAGAAAAATCTGTCCTGTTTTCAGAAGTCATTTGAACTGAGAGCAGCTTTTGTTGCAGAGATGTAAAACACCAGTCTGGTAATAGCAGAATAAAAATTGTACAAGTGACTCTGCTGTTCAACCTCAAAGTCTACCACCTCAGTTCCGGTGCATCTTCGCTGGCAATTTTAAGCAGTATCCTGGTCCTTGCATTGTAATGGCTGAGGGAAGGGTGCGTGTTTGCTTCTGCTGTGGCTGTGGTGTGCATCTCTGAGAGGTGAGGTTAGCAGCAAGAAATTGCATTGGAACACACTTATATCCATACGTTAAGGCATGTTTTAAGTGTGCCGAGGTGACATGTCACATAAATGTGAATTAGTCATGACTTCCAGAAAAACAAAATTACTATTTTGAAAAATGGTCCTCAGTGACTTAGGTGGTCCTGACACCTCCTGTATCTCCTTTTCACATCTGTGAAATGGGAAAACAACACTTACCTACTTCTAAGAGATGTTTCCCTGACTAGTTTTTATGAAGCACAAGCCTCCTGTGGAATGAGTGCAAAGTATTACTCTATTTATTTTTATGAACTTTCTGTTTTACTGCAATAGGAGAGCTTAAATTATCCATAGAGTTCTTGAGCACATTGGGGAAGCCAAAGATCCTGATTTTGCCCACTGTGCTCCTGGCAAAGAAAAGACCCAAGGGAGACTCCTAAATGAAAAATATAAACAAAACCCTGAAGCTACTCAGATCCTTAGAAGATTAGATTTTTGAAAATATGCTCTTTATAAGATAAGCTAAATGCATTCTTTCCCTTATTTGTTCCTCTGGTTTGGTCACAGGTTGCTCCAGGCATCCAAATGGGGGTATTCAATCCCTTTCTTTATTGATCCTGACAGGGACTCATGCTGTGGTGCCCTATCCTCCCTGAGGCCACCACTAACTGTGGATTTAACAGGTCTAGCAAGGAGAAGGAGAAGTTCCAGAAGCTGTCATTCAGCCTGGCATCCATTCTTCACCCTTTTCTTCTCATCCACCCCTCCACATATTTCATTATAGTCATTGTGGGCAATACTTGAATTTCCAGTCATAGTGCAGAGCTCTTTCAGGGCTGGTGGTTGTGGGGGGTTTAGTGAATATCTCACAAGTGGGAAAATTACCAGTGAGACCAAATAGTGCTCTTTCTGTCACTCACATGGAGGAGAGACAAGAGAAAGTGGAAGTGTATTTTTATGTGAATTCTTTTTCTCAAGATACTTGAGTATCATGGTCACATAAGAGATAAAGGTAGGTGGTCTAGGCATCACTTTTAGATTTTGACGGCAGAAACATTTCCCTTTTCCCTTTACTGATGCCAGTGATTCAGAATTCTGCTGTAACTCCTAATTTTAGATTTCAGTAAGAAATCTCATTCCCTCACATTTGGATTTACAGTGAGGTTGTTTTTTTGGTTTTTTGAGGGTGTTGGGGGCAAGGTTGTGGAACAGCATTATGAGCCTATGGCTAGGAGCACTGTAGGGGTGAGAAGAACAATGCAGGTTGGGTGTACAGGGTGGGAGATCCCCTACCCTGTGATCACAGCAGAAGTAATTGAAGTGTCTAAGTGGAATGAAAAGGAAAATACCTTTAATTTGGTCCCAAATGCTTGTATTCTACATATGCCTGCTTCATAGATTATTACAGACAGATACAGCTGGGAAATTTGTTTCATTCTTCCCACTGGCAAAGAATGCTTCCTATTGCTACTGCTTTCCCACTATCCCATGACTATGTTTTTTTCAGAAGACTTGTATTCAAGTGTCACTTCAAGTAATTGGGTGACTACTTCACCAGGAAAAAATCCCAGAATTTTAAACAACTAAATGCAACTTGGGTGAATGACAGAATTAGCAGTTATGTGCTTAACTGCAGTTAGGCAGTGGACAACTCTAATTAACAGATGGTTTAAGCAGCAACCTTTCCTTCTTTTTCTCTGTCCTCTGCTCCTTCTTTTCATCCTCTGCAGAGTGCACATGAGGAGAAATATCTTGTTTCTGCAGGTATCTTGTGCTGTACTCTCTGGATGTGGAACATGGGAGCAGTAGGATGGGTTATGGCTGTGTGCTCTGACTCTTTGAACTAAGCCAGCTGTTAACACAGCTGCTTGTTGAGCAGGGGTGGTGGTCAAACCCCTGCCACTCTGCTGCACTGCAGTGTTTCCAGGGAACTTGTCATTCTTTCGTAGCACCCAGGATGATTTTGCCACCCTTGATATGCCCCACACATGGACAACAATGTGTTATACACTTTATCTTGTACATGAAATTCCTGCCACCAGCCAGCTGGATCACAGTGGTTCACAGCTATGCCTGAAGCTCTGAGAACCACATCACATTGCTTTTTGGTTTTTTTTCCTCCTGACCGTTTTCTTATGAGCTGTGATGTTAAAAGCTTTGTTTCTGTGTTCATTAATAGTCATTAATGGCAGTGTGATCTACTGCAAGATATTGTACTTACAGAACAGATTAAATACATGTCTTTTGTGGGTGTCAGCAGAATGGGACGTCTTACCAAGAATTTATATTATCTTCAAGATTTTATTTAATGTCTGTGTTGTATTTATGTCAGAGGACAGTTGCTACCTGGTCCAATGTGAAGTAAGAGAGATAAGAACAGATGATGCACAGCCTACTGTAATGTCTATTATCACAAAATTTTCCCATTAAAACATTTGCATTTTGTTTGATAGGGCAGTGTGAACTTATGCCAGGCCAGTGCTTTTTGTTGTGTGGCCTCAGGGGTTTTGACCTAGTACAGACAAGACCTAGACCTGGGTGCAAGATGTTGTCACACTGTGGCATTTAAAATACTTCTAGTTTTCTGTGTAGTCTTGGGGAGCAATCTGCTCAGCACTCCTGAGGATGAGCCCCCATGTTCACCTGGGAGTAATGCTTACCTGCTCCATGGGGATCTGTAAAAGTAAACCTAACCCTCTTTTAGCAGTGTTTGTACAGCACTTTAAAGATAAAAAAAAAAAAGCACTACGTTTGTAAGTGGTGTTCCCTACATTTCCTATGCAATTACATATTTTTTCCTGGGATTCTTAGATATATTTTCATCTTTCTTACATGTACTAAAACATTATTCTATCTCTAGCTAAACAGGATACTGTAGAAGTGTAGGGAAAGAAATTGATCCATCCTCCTGTGTTATCCACTCTGTGCTCTTATGGTGTTTTTGTGAACTGCTTTCATCAAGTTAGTAAGGATTTGTCAAGGTATTTACCTGTTGGGAATCTCAACATGATTTCTTGAGGGTGCAATCTGGGGCTGTGTTATGTGTTCTCCTCTTCTGCTCTTCTAACTATTCATACATCAAAGTCTCCACCAGTGGAATTCTTCCAGACCTGCTCTTTATTCAGCAGTTGCTGTACAAAACAAATATATGTTGTGCTTAGAGAATGCTGTATTTCATATACATTTATCCACCCAATGAAATGAATACATTAAGTGCACATAAGCAGAGTTGTCTTGTTGAGGTAAGCTAGTGGTAGCTTGTGCCTCGTACTGCAGAATGCAGTATAAAGAGGGGTGCATTGGTGGTGTAAGCCAAAATTAAGCAATGAAAGTTTTAGATAAGTATCAGGAAATATTTCTTAATACTGAGTTCAGGCAGTGGAACAGCCTCCCAAGGAACATGATGGAAAGCCCATTGCCAGTGTCAATTAAAACTAGACTAGTTTTAAAACTGGGGAATATACTGTAGGGAACAATCCTGCACAAGTTTAGATGACCTAATAATTCTTTTCCATCTGTAATACTTATGCCTGAGATTCAGAGTTATGTATTGCAATATGATTTCCTCCTCACTGAGAAAGAATGAAGCATTTTTCTTTCATGTAGGATTATTCTTACACTATCCAAAAAATTTCATACACACTAAAAACTAGTAGGAGAAAAGAAAGCAGAACCAGGTCTAAGAAAATACCCCACTCAATTTGCACCTGCTGTCTCAGGGTGGTTGTAAAAAGCAACCCCAGACATCATTCCAGTGGATGAAGCCGATCAGGTGTGACAGAGACCATGGGCAGGGCAGGGTAATCCTTTGTAGAGAGAGATGCTCTTTAAGCATCAATTCAAGACTTTTTCCTCCTATTGACCGCTACTGAGTCCTGTCTCATCTGTACCTGCCGTCATTGTTGGGGAACCATGGCTGATAAGGAAGTGCATAACATGAAGTGCCCACTTAGGTGAAAATTTGGAGGGAGTAAAATATTTCTACCATATCTTAGATTTAGGTATTGAGAATAATCAGTGATGCATCACAGAAAGACCCATTTTTTTTCCATTTAACAGGGAAAAGGTTAAAGTAGTACATCATCTTGCTGCTTCCATTCTGTGCATTTAAGAAATGGTCTGTCCAGCCACTAATTGAGAAGTGAACTTGGAGATGAAGAAACCAGTTTAGTAGTGTCAGTAAAAGAATTGGTAATTTTTCCACTAGCAAGATGCCATGCTGGTAAAATAAATCCCTTTCAAACTGAGACATACTGTCTACCTGTTCCTTAAATATTTTTGGACTGAAATATGATAACCTGGGTTTTCCTTGCTTCTCTTTCCTCCTGTTGGATTTTTTTCTTTGCAACATCCTGAAGTTGAGAGGAAACTTGTGGTAGCATCTGCCCTGCTTTCCTGGATCAAACACAGCATAAAGTGCAAAGTCACCAGGACCTTTGCCATAAACTCTGGTGACAGCATGTTGAGTACTAAGGCTTGTATTCTCCCAGCATGGGAGCAACCTGTGACCAAACCAGAGGAACAAATAAGGGAAAGAATGCATTTAGCTTATCTTATAAAGAGCATATTTTCAAAAATCTAATCTTCTAAGGATCTGAGTAGCTTTGGGGTTTTGTTTATATTTTTCATTCAGCCCACACTGCCATGACTGGAAGTTTGCATTCAAACTTTTTGTAGCCTCTGCAAACAATCTTTCCTGTAAAACAACCTTCTACCCAAATCACTTACAAGTTTCACTCAGTTTGTTCCTTTGTAATGTCTTGTTTAAAACCTGCTTCTTCAATATTAGCTTAAATCAGCCCTTTTGAACATTTACTTACACTTATTTGGCTTTCTCTCTTTGCCTTTTCTCTTGTCCCTGATCTCATTTTTTTATCCATATGACTCCATTTCTATTTGCATATATGCTGCTATGAAAAAGATAAACTAACTAATGGTGCCAGCCCTCCAGCAAGGACTTTGAGGGACTTTCTTGTCTCTCTGACTAATTCTTTTTGTGGCCTTGGGAAAGTCACTTATCTTGTCTTTCTTAGTTTTTCCCTACAAAAAAAATGGAGTTAGCAAGGTTACACTGACATCCAAGAGATCCTGTTTCTTTTGCACTAAGTCAACCATCTCCAAATGCAGGTTTATTCTATGTAACATAATTAAAAGCTGAGGTGTTATAATATTGTGGATTAATTTTAGCCTCCATGGTCAGCACTGACCACAACACTGAGGGGAAAAATTATAAATTGAAATGAAGAGCTGAAAATGTACTAACTACTTGTTGTTATTAATCATTGTGTTATTTATTACTGTTTATCTTGTAATTATTGCTTGGGAAATAAAAAAAAAATATCACTGCTCTGTGCCAGCTCTAGCTGCAGCTGTGGATTTAGAGACGAAATTCAGTCTTCAGCCTTTCCCTGGGGCTGATGGACTTCTCCTTTCAAAGTAGGACACTTCTATCTGATGGCATTAACCATAAAATCCCCCATTTCAAGTCTATGATATCCTGAAGGACAACGGCTCATTTCATTTCTTATCAAGAAATCGGGCAGATCAGTCATATTTCCCGAATCAAATGACATTTTCAGAAAATTCATTTGAACCAAAAATGAGGTTTCCTCTCCACAGACTCCAATTAGTTTAAAAGTGGTTTTCTGATGAAAATTCTTGAAATAACTGAGCTGTATAAAGAAAAATCTATATCTGTATATGTATGTATATAGATATATGTACACATGCACAGTCACTGTGAAAGCCGTAGCCAGAGTACCCTATCAAGCAGTATAAATCTTTAATTGTGGCAATCAGCGGTAATGGTGAAATACCTTAAGCTTTTTCTTTGCTTCCTCCTCATTTTCCTTCCTCTCATCCCATCACTCTGGCTATTCCAGTGGGAGTGAACGCACTCATTTTCTCCCTAAGTACACAAAATTAGCTGCTTATCTGTTGATCTTCTTACATGATCCTTTAAAAATCCTTTCTCTGTATGTGTGTCCAAGGCCGCTTTTGCCTTCAGAGGAAGCCCAGACAAGCCAATCCTCAGCCTCTCCCTTACCCACTCACAGGGGGCCTGGGCCTAATTAAATTGCTCTCAAAGACAAGAAGGGATGAATTTCCTTCGTTCCATCTCCCTTGTCACCCATTTAACTCAGCTGAGATCCATTCGTTCCTTTTTAGTTATGTTGAAATGGAAAGGGGGGAGCTTGCATTGAGGGGGGACGTGCAGGGAAGGGAGAGGAAAAGAGAGGAGAAGGAGGAGGAGCAGAAGGTGTGTGGGCAGCACTGCCAAGGTGCAGTGTCCCAGGCACAAACAAAGGATACACAAACCTGACTAAATTGGAGCTGACTGGAAAAGGGTAGGCACCAGAGCAGTACTTGGGTTTCTCTGGCTGGGACCTCCGCTGTGGTTTTTCTTTTAATTGTCTGTTTCTGTCCTCAACCTCAAGAAAAATATGACATTGAAAAAGGTAAGAAAATATCTGTGCACATTTCTGTGTATTTGTGTACTCTTTCAGAGGAGTGCTTGCTTCTTGCCCCACCCCTCCCAATACCTCTCTCCAGTGAATGAGGAGGCCTAGAAGATTAGGATGACCCTTGTTGTGCCCCTATGGTGTCACCCAGGAGGGCGGAAGTGGCCGGTTTGGTTCACTTATGGTTGGTGGGAGAGGGAGATGGGGAGTGCCAGGGCAGCAGGACCCCTGCAGTGGAGGTGCTTGTGCCAGGGAAGGACAGCCCTGGCCCTGCCAGTGCTGGGATCCCTGTGCAAGCCAAAGCCCAGGCCTAGGAAGAGCCAAGCAATTAGCCTTTGAAGGTCATCGAAAGTTGTTGGCTTTTTCTTTTTTTTTTCTTTTCCAGTCCTCTCCCCCCTTGTCCCTTTTCTCAGTGGTGTATCCTCCTCCTCCATCACCCAAACCCCAAACACATCTGAGGAAGCCATTCAATTAAATCTCTCCTGACTCCAGCTGGCTCCTGAGTGAAAGGTCAGCAGTGTCTGGGAGGGAGAGGTGTGCGCAAGGAGGAGCCGGAGCCGGTGCTGCTACTGCGGCAGCCTCGGTCTTCCCCTTGCCTTCCTCCCTCCCCTCACCTCCCCTCTTTAATGATACCCAATGGTCAATCACTCCCCAGCAGAGCGAGAGATGCCCTGAAGCATCATTGTGGTCGGGAGCGATCGATCAGGTTTTTGAAAAAAAGATGATAATGATAACCCGTGGACATAATGTCAGTGAGTTTGTGGTGCCTCTCGGAGGCCGCGCGCGCTCCGTCTGCCAGCGCCAAAGAGAGGCTTGGAGGGGCTCAGGAAAGCCTCTTCCCCCCACTGAGCCCACTTAGCCCTGCCTTAAAGACAGCTAATTAGACCGAGGGCTGTTATGTCTGCTTACAGCAGCGGGGGAGAGCAGGAGCGAGGAGGGCCTCGTGCCAATGGCGAGCAGGACTAGAGCAACCTTTGTTTTAGAGAGGCTCCCAGTTAACTGGAGGTAATCACACAGAGGCACGGCCATAAATAATACATACCTGTGCTACATGGCCTGGATGCGGGCCCTTGACAGAGGGTTGTGGTGATCCACTGCTCCCTACCCGGTGCTGTTCAGGGGCCTCTATTTTGAGACAGATTAGTGCTCTGTATTGCCAGGCAGACAGAGGTAATCACCGGTCCACGCTGGAGCTGGAGATCTGAAAATCACCAGGAGGTGCTTATCAACATGCGATCTGAGCACCGGTGGATGTGTACAGACCTTTTAAAATTCTATTAGTATGTGTCTGAGTAGATTGCGGTGAAAATACAAACAGTTTTCTAAAGAAAAACTGTCAGTGTCTCTGCCTAAATCTCCTACCCTGCAGCCTAAGCATGGACTTCTGTTTTTATGGATAAATGTCTTTTAACTGTTGAGATTACATACTCACCAGAAGGACTGCAGACCCTACTTGGAAGAGGAAATCGTCCCTTTATCCCAGTGTACACTTTATCAGAAAAATAATAATCAAACCTGGGGGCTCTCTGCCCCTTTCCTCCATTGAGGAGACATAGGACAAATAACTCTATCCCAATCTATTTCCTATCCCTATCTAATTTTCTATCCCAACACAGATTTTTTTGTTGTTGTTGTCACATTATTTTCTGCATCATTTGATGTACAAAACTACATTTTCCTCTGCACCTATTAAACTATTTGATGATGCCTTTTATTTTGCACTATAATTGGGAAAGCAATCATGTGATAAAATGTAAGTTTGTTGTGAAATAAAATAAGCGATGTTGAAAACATCCAAATTATATTGTCCGAGAAAGTTTATCAGATGTTCTGTTCATTTAGTGAAATGATACTATTAGTATTTTTAAGTTTTTTACACTTCTGAGAAGAAATCTTTGAGTATTATAAGATATTTCTAACAGACATAACAGTAGTGTCTCGTGATTCTGTCACTACCTCTCTCTTGCAGTAAGGTGGGTAGAGAGTGTTAAAATAGCTGTGATCTCAAATAGGACATTTCTCTCCTTTCTTGTGCAGCTGATTTGTGTATGTGAAATTTGGATCTGTTTGTATGATTGAGACAGTAAAGAAAAGCTGCCAGCAGTATGTATTAACATGCACTAGAAGGACAGAAAGCTTTGTGCAGGCTTCGAGAAACAGGACAGTGTTTGATGCCATTTGGTAAAGAATCACAAAACACCCACGTGACTTTTCCATTTGAAACTTTAAGTAAAAACACAGGCATAATTTTAGAGGAGCTGAAAATGGGTCTGACCAGTTGGGAGCCAGCAGACAATATGCAGAAACTTTTGTCATGTATTCAGCCTCATTAGAGAGATGCAGGCTTCGCCTAGAACAGTAGTCACAACAATTAATTGTCTTTAACTTTTCCCAGGCTAGTAAATTGACCTAAAACCCTACAGCTTTATAATCATATAAGTTTGGAGTGTACATAGGAAGCAGATATTGGACTCATTAATTCTTTAACCTGTTGAAGTCAAATGCTGTACTAACCATGATGAGGCATCCATAGGCTGGGCCTAATTTCTGGATAAAATGTTATAATCTCATTTTTCTATTGGGACTAAAGAATTTTTATGCCCACAAATCAGTTAGCTGTGAATAATGATGTTGTACATAAGGTCAAAGATGACATAGCTTTTAACCATCAGTGTCAGTCTATCATGTGAAAGTCTGTTCTAGGGCGATTTCTTAGAGTGAGAGCCCAAATAAAAAGGTGGGAAATGTAGTGTTTGAGAAACTCTAGGTAACCTCTTAAAAACAGGGATTTTTTACTTGATGAGGTTTGCGGAACTGGCGGTGAGGTGCAAAGCATTCCTCCCTTCTCCTGCCCACTCCCTCATTCCCAGTTTTGCTGTGAAGAGTTGTCAGAGAGACAGGCACAGGTACAAAGGGTGGAAGTATTTTGATCTTCGATTCCAGCCCTGGGGTTCAGACTTTTGCTCCTGAATTTACTGCTACCTTCCTGTATAACAGTGGGGACAAGAGGGTGACTTTAACAGGTCTCAGTTTCCTCTGCTGCCCTACAGCTCAGTTTTGCTGTTAATGAACTTGGAAATTAGCAAATGGTAAAATCTTGCAGTCTCATCCAAAGGACACTGGACAACTTCCTTTGGGCTCTGCTGCAGTGTACTCTAATTAATATATTTTTCATCTAGCATAAATGTAGGCGTGTGAGCACACTTTCCTACCACAGTAATCCAGAATAATCCCATTTGCTACAGCCAAACTTCTAGACCAAATAGCAAAGAGACCACACACACAAGCAGCCACTGACTCCCTATTAAGCTTTCGAATACCAAGTGCTGCTAGGTACTAGTGAGTTATTTCATGGTCTGCTTATCTCCCCTTAGCAATCCAAAGTATCAGGTTAGTTACCCTGGTACCTGACCATTAGAAACATCAGAGTTCTCTAACTAGAAGTGGGAAAGCTTCAGGTGTGCATTGGTCTTAAAAGAAACAACAGCAAACACATGAAGCCATATGCTGCAGATTAGATACTTGAGGATGAAAGGTGTTTCTTCCTATTTTAAAGACTTTTGAAATCTTCCTGTCCAACACCATGTGTAGGAAACTGCACTATTCTCTTTGTGACAGTGGGTTATGAGCTGCTGTTGCCATAATGAATAAATCCAAACAGTGGTAGCTTTTCTGTACCTAGCTGAAAACTGCATTTTGTAGACTAACATCTAAAGCATTTTTCTTTTTCCTGCTTTATGCATGCCTCCTGTTTCATCCCATGTTATCTTTAGACTCTTCAGTACTGTCCAACACTGTTTAGTTCCTCGGAGAAGTAGGTGGGTGTGAAGTTATGTGTGAGGACATTTTGATTCCATTTGGCTACAAAACATCCCAGGAAAAATGAATTAACCTTAGCACTGGTACAAAATTTCCTATGCATTGAATTTGCAAATTATTCACCCAAATACTGACTTGATTCACTGTCTGAATAGATAACAGATGTTCAACCCTAAAATATAGGGGCTTTGGTCATTAAAAATCATTTGAATAGTGCATTGTTTACCTAGGATAACACAACTGATGCAGAGATGTGGCATACTTAATTCAGAAAGAGCTTAAAAAAGTGATTGTAAACATGACCTCATAGTACTTTATATTTTCCTCTGGGTGATTCTATGTCAGATTTACTCAGAGTTAAAATCAGAGCCTCTCTGTTAAATGCCAGCACTATAAAAACCAATATCAAGCCAAAACCAACACACTCCCAACCACCTAAAAAGAAAATGGTATTAAGTTGTTTTAGTCATTTAAGTCGTTAGCAGATTTCAAAATTTTATTTGTTACTGATCTCTCTAAACACCTTTACTCTTCTAAATTTAACAAGTAGTTTTGAGTGTATTAATATCTGAAGATTTTGCATGGTTTCAGTAG
The DNA here is from genome assembly GCA_013397795.1 of Orthonyx spaldingii. NCBI lineage: Eukaryota > Metazoa > Chordata > Aves > Passeriformes > Orthonychidae > Orthonyx > Orthonyx spaldingii. The sequence goes on along the minus strand of VZTJ01002639.1, from coordinate 1,633,394 downwards.
GACTGCCTATGGACTTGATGCTTTATACTGTGGACAAGGATGTCAGAATCTGAGGTGCTCCAGTGTGTTTGATGATATTATTCCAGTTCTCAGGAGGTTGTAATGATATCTTAGGAAAAAACAAGTCCCACCTCAAATCATGCTAAGCAATTTGTTGACACCACCTCTATGAATCCATTTGTCCTTGCAAGCCAAGTATTACTGGATAGGGTCATAACTCAAAAACTTCCTGAAGTTAACCATACTAAAACTGTCATAAACAAAATTAGGCAGTTGACTTTTGCCTCTTCAAGCCCTCATTATAATGTTAATAAAAGTTACTCAAAGTTCCCAGTTAATTATTGAGAGGTTTAGTTGTTAAGAGGAATAGATATTAAAGGCTGTATTTGTTGTAATGTTTTTCCCGGTTGTTCCCAATTCCCTAGCAATGATTTGAGTTATGCCTTTTGGCTCTCCCTTCAAATAAGTTGAGAATGATGATTGTTTTGTACTTCCCTGTGTACTAGTGTTCCCTTTGGTTGGAAGATGTGTTTTTGTACTGATTTAAGGTGTTAAATGTACGTTTTAAATGTGTTCTTACTTTGGAAAAGGGGTTGGGGCTCCCCAGTTAACTGAGATTCCTGACTGTCAGTCTCTAAAAATAGCACCTCACTGCCTCTCTGTCACTGGGCTCCGTGGCAACCTTGAATACTAATGAGGCTCCTTCCCGCCAGAAAAGTAACCCCTAGACAATGGCTCAGCCATTGGTGGGCAGGAGTGACCTCACCATTTAAACCCGCCAGTTGTCAAGGGCCATGGGGGCCGGACAGGGGGCAGGCAGGGGCGTTCCTGGGTGGGGTTAGCAGGCCATAAAAAGCCCTGTCTCAGGATGGGAGCTGCCATTTTCTCTGTGGACTAGCCTGAGAAAGCCCGGTGTTGGAGTAAGGCCTCTATTTTCCACCTATAGCTTCTATAGTCCTCTGCCACTGGGACATATACCAATCTTGGTAACCCTGGATCTCCAATCTTGGTAACCCGGCTTTTCTCTTTCTTTTTCGGACAATTTTTTTTGTTGTTAATAAACCTGATTTTGCTTCCGATCCTGGACTGAAAGTTGTCCTTATTTCTGACAAAAACCAAACCAAACAAACCACTAAACACATTCAGCATTGAGCTGCAGATGAGCATTTCTAGAAATCAGGCCCCTGCTGAAGCCTGAGAGCTGTGCCCATTGCATCCCTGCCAGTGTCAGCTGCTTGCCCTGGTATAGACACGGTGCCAGTGGCTCCTTAAGCTGCAGACAGGGTCAATTGCAGCAGTAATCTTCAAACTGCAGGTATCCAGTTCATTCTTCAGTCAGCCTGAAAAAGTATCAGAATATCAGGCTTTTACCGCTTTTTGAGAGTTAAAGCTGTTGTAACTACTCTTATGGTCTCCACTGCCTAATTCAAGGCTGAGTAAAGTATGTTTGTACGTTTACAGTGCCATATATAAAAGATCGTTGCATTAAGCATTTCTAGCAAATTTTACTCTTTAAAAAGTTCCCAAACCACTTTAAGAATTTAAAACCAATGTAAATGATAAAAAGGGGGAGGTCTGATTGAACTACTTATAATGAATAATTAATTTGACAAATCTATTTCTTTTTCCTTATTTGCAAATTATTCAAGTGCAGAGTTAAATTCTTTTGTTCATCTGTTGAAGTTATTTGATTAATAGTTTTGGCACAGTATTTCAATCTACAAATTGCCTGCAAGCTGTTTCACGTGGCAATTATGACATACATTATCTATTTATAAGTGATAATTTTACCTGCTAAACAATGACCTGCTGTAAATGATGTGGTTTTATTCCTCCAAGTTGCTTGACTAACTTTAATCAGTTAATTTTTAACATTCTTAAAGAGGAGGGAACATAGTTCAGACCAGGATAATCTGGAAAAAGCCCATGAAAGCGTCCTTTGCAGGACAATGAAATGTAGTCTTTCTTGACAACATATTGGAAAGCACCTACCAGATATTTCAAGGGCATAGAAGGACAACTAGCAGTTTTCTGGTTTTCTAGATCAAAGCTGAAGAATTTGAAGTCAAGCCTAGGTGAAATTCAGGCTAGCAGGATGTAGACTGGTACTACTACCTTGTCAGGTATCATCTGACAGGCTGTTGATGATTTCTTACCTGAGAGATGGGAAAGTCTGATTCTGTTGATCATCTCAGCAAAAGCCATCCCAGTCAATGAAAAACTGCCAGAAGGGCCTTAAACTGAGTGTGGATTTGAATAATAATGTAAAGAAATTGTGTGTGTGTGAAGTACAACCAGCATACCAGACATGCAACAAAGCCAAGTGATAAGGGACATATGAGAAAGAATTGCTAAACAAACTTTCAAGCACCTTGTTAATAGGTGAGCAGAGGCAGTATTTGTATATGTGAAGAAATGTCACCCAGTTAATATTTCTGAGACTTGGTAGGGTGTCATAGTGCTGGAGTCTCACGGATATTGATTAAATTTTATAGCTCTCTTAATAAGGAAGAGGGACTGGAGATGGAATACCGCATCAAATAAAAATTGCATCTTGAAAAGTCAAAAATAATCTAGTAACAGGAACTTGGTACTTCTGAGTCAAAAGATAATTACAGATTTCTGTGTACATTACAGAGAAAAAAAAACAACCACAGGGACAGGGGGAAGAGCTGCTCTTTCACCATTTTCCCTTCAGTGTGGGGAGAAAAAAAAATCTATTACAGTAGTGTTTAAACTGAGGCATATTTTCTAAGGTTTTGTTTTGCCAGCACCAGAATTCCCTAGAGCTTCCAAAAATAGTAGCAGATAATCTCAGAGTGTGGAGATTCATCTTGCACAAGGAAGTTCAAAACTGAATATGATTTTGATGGAAAAAGAGATAAATATTGCCCACCAGTGACCATCAAACAGGAAGAACTGTTAAACAACATGGTTCTATTTACTTCATAAGTATGAACTGTATATAACACCAAGCAGTTATACTTAGATGTTTTAGGGGGCCAGTTAATCCAAGTTTGAATCCATTAGCATAAATGAACAAGAATATAAATTTTAATTAGTAAGTATTAAGGAATACTGGGAATTGTTCAAGGACGTAAACTCGCATGCAAAAATGTACAGTAATCAAATTATCCTGAAAAAAACCCAGAAAACCACAAAAAAACCAGAAAAACCAGAAAACAGTGATTTGTCAAGAATGGAGAAAGCAGGCATAAGTTATATATTGAGACTTACAAGTAACTGATAAAAGAAATTAACAACTCTGTTAAACATCAATGGCCAATATGGTTAAAAACAACAAGAAGGCAATTTGAAAACATTTTAGCATCAAAAAGAATCTTAGGTCAGATATAGTTCCACTGAATATGCAGATGGTGGAAATCATAAATAATGACGCAGATAAGGCAGAAATGTTTAATAAATATTTCTGTTCTGTACTTGGAATGAAACAGGAGGATGTATCCATCCCATATGATGTTGTGGATGGAAATGAAAGTTTGCCATCTGTAACAAAGAAAGAGGTAAGGCAGCAACTACTGAAATTGAACATATTCATATCAACAGCCTTAGATTATTTTAGACTCAAAAGTCCCAACGGAGCTAACTAAGATGCTAAATTTAACCCATTTACCAAAATGTAGAAAATGGACGTATCAGCCCTGCTCTGTTGTCTTGTAGGCACCTAATTATCCTGCTTTGGAAGAATAGTGGAAAAAACTCTCCCCGGCATGTGATACGAATCAAGTCTTACTGAACAAACATAAACCCTTTTCTTTATACCTTCGAGTATTCCTTAGGCTGATACAAACATGGTGATATTCATGGTCTTTATTATGAGAATGATGTTCTAATTTTATAAACTGATTTGAATTGCCTGGTTAACAGCCAAGAACCAGCAAAACATCTTTAAGTGCAGCCAAAAGCAAAGTAGAACATTTAGGAAGAAGAATTAGGGAGACTATATCTGAAAACAGTGACTCAGAAAAGGACTTGGAAGGGTTCTCAGATATTACCACAAAAGGAGCTCTCACTGCAATGCAACCTTTGGTGGGTAAAAGGAAGCTTAAAACCAGAGAGAGGGAGCTACACCTCGTTTCTGCATCCCACACTGGAAAGACTGTGTCTACCTTTTGGGCCTGCCCTTTAGGAAGAATGTGGAAATAAATACTGCATTGCTCTAGATACTGGCAAAGGAGCCTTAGGATGTGATGTACCTTATAGGTCTGTGTACGTATTTGTGTGAAAAGATGTAGGGGAGAGCTGACAGATGAGGCTTTGTTTTTCTTCTTTCCCTATGTAGTCAACAAATTCTACCTTGCAAAAAATAGAGCTTTCTATAATTAAATATTAGAATGTTTTGCTGCAGGAAGTAGACTCGCCATGGGTTTAAAATGAGATCAGATATTTCTCTAAGAGTCCTTATGGAAAAAAAAAAAGTCTATTATCTGTGCATACCAATGGTCAAACTTGACTATGACAATCACATTTTTTTTCCTAGTCTGGGAGTTTATAAATCTATGAAAAGAAAAAAAAAGTAGTGCAAATATTTTTGAAAATTATTTGTGGAATAATAATGTAGCAAAAACATTTGGGTTTTGGTTCAGCAGGAGGTTCCCTGGAGGAATATTTTGCAATGCTTTCAAAGGGACCTGATTTAACTACTAAAATGCAGCAGTTCTGTGGTAGAACTCAGTTTCCTAGCGTGGAAGGTACTTCATATAGGTAGATGGCCCTGTTAGCACAAGATTCAGAAAACCTTATAGCAAATACAGCACCCTCTACACAACTTTTGAAATGTCTGTATGTGCAGCAAGTATTCAGATGTTATCAAGAGCAAATGTTCAAAATCTGTGACAATGGACGGATTTCAGAAGTGTCCACCTCCTGTTTAACCAAGCCTACCTGAGCCACACAAATGCAAAACTGAAGTTGGAGGAGTGCCAGACAAATTTTTGTGTTTAACCTCAACTCACTTTTTCAGCATCATCAAGGAGTCATCTGTCTTTTAGATAAACTTTCCTGACTTCCATATCCTCCTTCAGCCAGGTTGGCAGCTGTGAGGAAAAGGGCAGCAATAGACCTGAGTTCATAAGCGTTGGTCAGATTGAAAACAGTGTAGCTAACTTGGTGTTTTACCAAGCCATAGTTTCTGGTTGGCTTGAATTTTAGACAAAAATTGTTCCCATCTTCTTGTAAAGTAGTACACAGCTGCACCAGCAGCAGCACATCTTAAAGCGTACAGTTACAGATGGGCTAGCCCATAACTCAGATGCCTTCCATCTGTTTCTCCAAAATTGTTTACTCTGTAGCCATGAGGAAATCACAGTGTTCTTCTGTGCTTCAGAATATCCATGTCAGTACGGGTTTGGTGGGGTCTCCCAGACTCGTATCTCTGTTCCACTGTGGGTTGCTAGAGAAAATTACCCTTCAAAAACACATTTGGGGGATTGTTTTGCAGAGCATGGATGCCAGTTAGCTGTCAAAATTAAGTTAGACTCTTAAACAGTGCTTTTAATTCTTTTAGGAAGAAACTTCCAGCTCTGGAAAGCTGGATGCCCCTTCAAAAGAAATTTTTGAGGGAATTCTGAAGAGCACCTACTTTCTTGCAGAGCAAAATGGAGACAAGTTAAAAAGTCCAGCAGGCCTCTGAACAGAATGAAGAGTGTGTAGGAGTCCGTGTACAACACTGGCTATGCAGCAGCAATTGATGTTCTAGAATAATGTCTTGTCTGAGTCACAGCAGCATGATCATTGCCTAGGTGTGGAGATTTACAGTAACAATTGGGCTCTTCAAATGATTCACTGTGTGGCCCTCAGCAAACTACTTAATTTTGCCTTTCAATTTCCTTGGCTATGAAAAGGAGATAATTATATTTCTGGAGCTTTATAAACACTTTGGGATCTGTAGCTGGAAAGTACATAAATGTGCTAAGCAACAACACCAGATTTTTTTTTTCTTCTAGTTAAGACCCTTAGAAGACCAGCTTCACCTACTTGTCATTGTGCAGGTGGTCTGCCTGAAGCTGATTGAGTACAAAATTGCTCTGGAGCAAAGTTACGGTAAAAGTAACTTCTTTGTCATCTTTATTCTTGTGTTAGGGACTTTTCCTTTTTTATGTCTGAGTTTTTAAAGGCTCTTATCAAGTCTACTTTTCAATAGAAGTAAATATCCTGGTGATAATACCAGACCCATCTTTCAGACTCGTAGTGGCTGCTGCAGTGCAAGAGGTGTTTGGAAGAGGAGCAAGCCCAGTGGAAATCATATCACTGACACTGACAGCAGTCACAAATTTGGCTATAATTTGGGTACATATATAAACTATCTTACACCATTTTAAGGCAGCCTTTTCTGCTCTAAAACATTAACTTAACAGAAGATAGTGATTTTGAATTTAATCATTAAACAACACTTTGATGGACTATAAAGATGCTTAGAAAATTATGGGGACAGTAAATTAATTTTCTGAGTTACAATTTATCTGAGACCTTGATGATAATACCAATTTTTTTCCCAATGCAATATACACTAGTTATAGTATTATTATATCATTATATTCTAGGAGTTGCCAATAGTTAAGGGTTCTCCTCTGCCTCCCACCCCTTCTTGGCACTTCCCCCTCTCCCAGACAGAGGTTTGAACATGATGATCAGCTCCTGGCTCTAGCAGTAGAAGCAAAGGACATTTGCTGCCCATCTCTGGCTCCCACACCCCACTCAGTCCTTGTCACCTGCGTTTCTCCCAGTCAAAGGTCTAAAACCTAGTGCTAGTGAGAAAAGAAAGTTTATGTGTTAATCGAAGTCTAATGCTTCTATGTTCCCTCGCCTGTCCCCTGTTAGTTGTATGTTGTTATTTGCTATAATGTCAATATTTTATCTGAAGATCAACTGCAATCAAATAGGATATTTTTGGTTCTACTGATAGTGTTTTCCTGTAGCTTCTCACGCAATTTAAGGCAGCTGTACTCAGAAAAAAAAATTCTTCTCTTTCCCAGAAAGGAGAGGAGAATTGAATGTGTTTTGATCTAATGTGATTTTGATGATACATGTAATGTTTCTCTGGCTGATTTCGCAATTCATTTAGGTTTTTACATAGAAGGTTCAAATGCAAAGTTGTACCTCCCAGATTTACTGATAAATAATTTTTTCTGCTGTTCTTTCTCGGTGTTATCTCTGTCACAGCCTGATACAGAGAGGTAAAAAGGAAAGAACTGACTGGATAAAAGTAGTTTTTTTCCCTTTTAAAAGCTGGAAGTAGTAAGAAAAAAGTGCCTGGAGACTACAGCTTGCTTTTGTCTAGGGAATCAATTTGTTTCTTATTACCTTCTGGTAATTTGTTCTGTTTCCTAAGTTGAGCCATGAGCTCAGGGTTAACAGGCAGGGAGACAGCGTCTCTTCTAGGCAGGAAAATTTCCAGTAACAACTTCACAATATCACTGTTTTAACCTATAGCTTTCATACTGATGACAAAAGATACTGATCTGCATGAAAATGTTTTCATAAGTAAATTGAGACATCTCTGCTGATACAAATTTTGTTGCAACTTAAACCCGCTCACTAGAAATGCAAACTCACTAGAAAGGCAAAGGCTTTCTTGATAGACAACTTGGTGATTGTCTGTCTTGTTCTTTTGTGCAAGACAAGGTAGTGCCAGTTCTGCACTTCTCAAGAATAAATCTGCGTTTTATTGGAATCTTAAACACCAGAGAATTGGTGTTAATTGCACTTGTTTGGACAGTGTTTATGGTCCCTAGTGGTTAATGGCAGTTGGCTCCTAAGTGTTTCAACCTGTATTGCACTGAAGGAATTAGGAGCAGAGCAAAAACTGTTCTTCCTCACTAATTTTACCTCACTAAAAGAAATGAAAAATGGAAAGATGCTTCCTGTTTATCACTAGGTCTCTTGGCTTCCAATATCATTTCACTTGTAAGCCTTCAGAAAGGGAAAAATCCTCACTAATAATTCAGTCGTGCCTCTTATTTAGTTTCCTCAGCATCCCAGCATGCTGAGCTAAACAAGGGTCCTGGGCTGCCAAGCTCTATTTAAAATCCGTATGTTCACCAAAATACCATCACTTACGTCATGCAGGTTCTGAATCATTAGGTATGATGTTCACATTATTACTCACTAAACAGTTTTTTGCACTGTTCAGGCCAACACGTATCAAAATTCATTAATTCTGATAGTTACAAAGAGTTTTTACTGATACCTTCAGAAGATGAAATATATAGCTTTCAAAAGGTATGCGAAAATATGGATATTAGGCATAATAGTTTGAAGTAGGAGGTGCACACAAGATCAACAAGCCAGACAAGTTCAGAAACCTTTAGTGATTGTGTAGCGATCTGTAATGAAAATTCAAGTACCTTCTCTTTAATGATCCATTTATCTCTTCGACATGATTTTCTATCATTCTAACTGGCATGGCTCCTGTTTTCTGAGCATTTATTGCAAATTTGTTTTGTCAAACAAGTCTTTAATACCAGACAGATCAGGCTGCTTCCTCAAGATTTCCTCTGAACAAATTCTTTGTTGTAAGGAAAACACAGATGAATTATTTTACGTCTGAAGGAGTAATACTGATATGATTCTTGCAATGAAGGAGGAGGAGGAGAATTTTAAAGTCTCTAAAGCATGGTGAATTGTTTCCATATCAGCAGGTTAACCATATGAAGTCATCAGTCAGGGGGAAGAAGATATCTAAGAGGGCAGTGTTTTCTCCAGTGCAAACAGGTTCTGCCACAGTGCAGAGCACTCTGTGACACGGCAGCAACACACGGTTCTGTTGGTTATTGTCTCTTCAGGACAACACTGGGCTGTTTGAACTTTTGCTTTGGTTTGATCTGTTTGATCTGTGCAATTGCATCTTCATTTAGAAATAGGGTGCTACTTTACTCTTTATTTCAAGAACCATTGTCAAATTGAAGTTTCCTTAATATCAAGAAGCATTAATAGGAAGAAATGACACGTTATTCCAACTCAGAGTATTGGGGGGAAAAACCAAACAAACCAACGTTCTGAAACTCATTCCTTCAGTAAAATCTTTTAAATTAACTGTCTCAGTTGTTTGAATCAATATTTACTTAAATGTACAGCCATGTTTCTGTATGTGACATGAGAAATCATGAGAAATTGTCCTACGATTTGCAGCACAGATCTCACATATTTTAACTTGTGCCCAATGGGAACCCTGTGAGTAGTTAGGCTGGGCTGTAAATCCAGAGCATACAGGCACCCCTCAGTATCTTCCTGTTCTCAGTCTCCATGTAGGTACCTCACTTCGTTTTGAAAGTGGTGCCTCACTGCAGAAAGGGAGAGCTGTTGCGGAATAGCTAATAACCTTGTAAATTCACACCCTGTAGTACAAAAACTTCCCTGAACCATTAGTAAGTAATTTTTATTGATTTCAGAATTCCATTAACCTTAAAAGTATTCCTCACACATGGTGGAATCACTCAGGAAAGCAAGAGCAAACCTTAAACTTGAGGCTTCGAGCCCTAGAAAGCATTCACTTAACTCTCTCCTGCCAGTCTTGCAGATTCTGAGTATTTCTATTTCCTGTACTGCTCCTTATGACTTAGTCCAAGGGAGACCTGGAGTACAGAACAGGCAGCTGATGACAGCAAGCTGAAAAAGCAGCCCCTCTAAACTTTATATGATAGCAATATATGGTAGAGTATGGAAACTGGTGAGACAAGAGGATTTCTCTGTCTTTCAGCACTAGATCCATTGTCCATATTCAAAGTCAATGGGAATTTTGGGGGAATATATAATACTGTGTATTGTATATATTGCATATGTTTTTGGTAAGGCCTCAATTCCTCAAGCTGGAATTATGAGCATCCCATATTTTATGGGATATCTGAAAGTACTAACTGCTACTGACATCTAGCAAAGTCCTCTCTATAGTGCTTTAGATGAATTTGGGGAGTCGATATTGGGAAGAATTATTTTCTGTATTAAATTAAATCTGGACCTGTGGGAAGATTTTTCTTCCTAAAAATATACATTGTCAGGAAAAGCAAATCCCCCCTACTTCAGATTTTTTAAAAATAAACAAACCACAATTAGAGAAGTCTTAAAACAGGACTGATGCTGACTGTAAAAATAATTTTGACAGGTTCTAGTTACACTATTGTTGACTGTGATGATATACCTGAATAAAGACTGCAGGATAATTTGGGAAGAAAGTAATCTCAAATTACCTCATATCATAACTTTAACAATAAAAAAGCAATACTAATGAGGACAAACATTTATTTTGTGTTTGTATATTTATCCAAATAATGAGAATATAACTTTATTTCTTTTAAAACAATAATAACCTTTCTTCAATTACTTTCAAATTCCCAACATTATATTTTTATGTACTGTGCTATAATCCTTACACATTAGCTTCTGTTTCTTTCTCTCACTCAACAAATTAAATAAAAAAATAGCAATGCCAAACATATAGAGTTACCTATACCTTTTCCCAGCAAGATGAAAAACAGAATTTTATCATAAACAATACCTTTGTAAACTGAGAACCTAATATTGCAGATGAATTATCTGTTTTTTTCCAGATTATTCTTACCAAATTCTGTCGTTCACATACCAGTAGTGGCATGTAAGGGAAGCATAAACCACGATGCAGCACTGGACCTGATTATGAACGTAGGCAAACTGAAGTCACATGTCATTATTTCTGTATGCAGATGTTTTTTACTGCATCAAATTTCTCACTTGTTGTCTCTGAAGAAACTTATGAATCATTTTTACAATTAACAGACTGAAGTCAGAAACTATGGAGAAAAATGCAAGAGGATGCTCACCATTTTAGCACAAGTTCAAATGACCTAATTTATTATTTTGATTTGATGCTTATCTTGTAACTCATGTATTTTATAGATTAACCCAAAAATATGTGATTAAAACAGAAAACAGCTGCAATGTTTGACTAAGGTAAATGAGACTCAGCGAGTCTTATAACCAGAGTCCTTCCAGATATTGTGCTAAGTACTTTTTGTAGCCCTTTTGCCACCTTATTGCATCATCACAGTACCTGTGTAAAACAGATCCCCCTATATGCTTTCTTAACTTTTTGAGCTTAGACTCACGGTTTGTCTACTGCATGTTTATGTCCCTTGACTGCTTGCCCATTTCTAATGCGGGATTTAACAAGTCCTTGTCCTGCTGACATTTGCAGCCTGTTATTCTGTAGGCTGAATTGGAAGACTTCTTTTTGTTGGGTAAAATAGAGCATTATTTTGCTGTTTGCAGTTTATCGGAAGTATGTTAAGCTCCACTGAGGCTTCAGGGATCAAAAAAATCAAGCCAATACAAAAAGAAGAGAAAAGTGAGTCAGCTGGGTTTTATTAGTAAATAATTTAGAGTGCTTAAAATAACAATGTTCACACATTTTTAATTTAAAGCCTGCTAAATCCTTTTAAAATTCATTTGTATTTGCAATTACTTAAACTGTGAGCTGTGCACTGGAGGGAGTGAAACTATAGATTTTAAGTACGTAGCTGGAGGTAATATATAAATTCAATTGATCAGTCTGGCAGAGAATTGATGCCACAATTTGTACCCGGTGGCACTTTCTCTTTCTTACCCGACTGGCTTAGAACATTATCAGAAAGTCAATATGATACGCCAATACAGGGATATACTTGCAGTCATGAGTCCCTTGTTCAGATGAAACCCTGGGTGCTCACGCCGTGGACTGCAGTGGACAGACAGCCTGACTCCATCCCGCTATGAGCCGTCCTGAAAGCACTCAACTCGCCTCAACTTCCCGGGTTTCATATGGTTATCAATGGCCCCAGCAGCCAGCCAAACCAGTAACAGAGGATGTCTGTCTGCAAGGCAGTGCTGCAGGCAGGGAATAGTGCCTGTGCAATGCTCCAGTCTGGCTGCAGTTCCCCCTATCAGCTGCCTGTCTCTGACAGGCTTTGCACTCGTCGTGATCAGGTTTCCTTTATAACTCTTCTTTAGTCTCACGTTTTGGTTCTCTCTCTTCCTTGTAATTTATTAATGATTTCACCTCCTCTGCACTATCTTTTGAAACCCTTCCCTATTATAAAAGGCATCTTTATGAAGCCTGATGACGAATGACTTACAAAGTCTGCCTTTTGAGATTGTGGCTTTCTTTATTTGTGCGTTCATTGAGAACTAAATCAGGCCGCTAGCCACTAATTTCAAACAAAACACTTATTTGAGTAAAAACCCATTATGTCTGGTGTGACATGTAAAACTAGAAGATCACCCACAAATTCGCCCTGCATTTATTTTCCTCAAAGGATTTTTAGTTGTGTATAGCATGTACAGTAACATCTGACACTTCATGGCACATGTTAATTTTTTCCTGCAGCTGTGACCCTTCCCTCTCCACCTACAGAACATGTGATGCTTAGAATCAGAGAAATAGCATGGAGAGCTGTTGGGTCAACAGTTGTTTAACCATCCCTGTGATAATGCAGAATTATTCCAGGCAGTGCACCACAAGTACTTTGTTTTGTGCAGCTCTAAGTGACACAGCTGATTAGCTCTTCCACAACTTTCCCCTGCTGACACTCCAGTACACTTCATTGTTAGGAATCCTTTCCTGGTCTTTGTCTAAATTTGCCTGTGTTCTGGTTTATATTTGATAGGCTCCTAATAGATTTGCTCTCTCTAAAAAAGTTTCCACTTTCAGTGCCCTCTTTGAATACTTCTCTGTAGAGCAGTCTTTAGGAATGGACTGCTTTCAGAGGCACAAGACTTCTGTTTGTTCCTTTGATGCAAGGCTGGTGACAAGGGCTAGGAAACTCCTCTCATGTTACAATTAGAATATAAGGGGAGAAAGGTGTCTGTTTTCTTAGATGAAAACAGAGAATTCTGAAACCTCACAGTTCACTATATCTTGTGGTTTATAGGATTATATTTTCTATTTTCACTAATGTGATTTCATGTAACAGCTGGAGAAGGAAAGTGTCATGTTTATTTGGTGACCTGTTAAAGTCAATTGCAGGCAAGTCCACGTGGGTAAAGTTCTCCTGCAGACACTCATACATACACTTGCCTTTATGTTCATGAGTAGTTACGTTGTTTTCACGGATAAAGGAAAGCTGACATGTGAGTGTCAAAAGGGCAGGGTTTTAGGCCACAGCTAGAGGCCTAGGCAGTCAAATGTTTCTGTAGCACAGAAGATGCACATGAATTTCCAGTGCCCTGCATATGTCCATGTCAATGACTTAAGTAGAATGTGGGACCTCTAACCTTCAGGAATAAGATGAGCCATACTTGTTCTGGTGCTGTTTCGTACTGATCTGCTTGATCTTCAGTGATAAAATCCTCTAAGAGTAGATTTGATTCAACTCATGACAACAACCCCTTTTTGTTAGACTGAGATCAGGATAGAACCAGTCTCTTAATCCGTTTGGCTTTTCTATTTTTGTACATTGATTGCTTATGAGGAAATAAATAAATGGGAAGGTAAAGGACTTGTGCACATCAGGGCAAAAAGCAATAGCCATTAAGCCTGTAACTTACAGTATATGCCCTTTTAGCAATAAGGACACTGCTTGAAATTGTCAGTGTGACAGATTTACTCTTAATAGCTTAAGCAAATTTCACAGTTTACCCAGGTCATTTTGAAGTAAAAAACATTAATGTGTTTGGAATAAAAATTAAAGATTATAAACTTCAAGCACATCTGCAGAGAGTCAGCCATATGTTTCATGTGTTTATTTAAAATATTAGAAGGTTCTTGTTGGGATAGAATATGTTTCCTCTGTGTCTATAATATAAATAATCTAAAGGCATTTAAATACATTTTGACATTTAAGCATATGTTTAAATCACTTTTAACATATTGATTCAGTCCTGTTCTACCAACACACACCCAAGCCTAGAGAGCGTAGAACTTTCCCAGTATAAAACTGCTTGTACCATGCACAGGGCTTTGAGTAAGTTCTTACTGTATCAAGCCATGGAGGAAAGCAAGGAAGCAAGGGGAGAGAAGGAGGATAAAGAAGGACGCGAGTGTATGAACCTGCAGTGTACAGTGAAGAGAGGGTCATCTTCCCTTATGAAATTGGGCTATTCTTGTATCTGCTGCACTCATTTTCTGGCAGGGTTGGAAGGGCAGCCCCCTTTTGCAGCACTGTGCTGTGCTGCCAGTGTAAATTACCCAGAGCATGTCACTGGATCAAGTACAAGTTGTGTTTTGGACATGGGTTTCTTTTTTCAAGTGTTTGATGAAGTGTCTTGGAGTTTTGCTTGAACTGGCTCGGCTCAAAGGTGATCACTCTTTAGGCAGTACGACAATGTTAAGTAAAACTTGTTAAGTGAAAATCAGCATCAGTTGCTCCTAAAAGCAGGTGGCCAACACCTTGGCTTGCTCCTGATGCCATCGCTATAATGGTAGCAGTGGGACACTTTAGAGAAACAGGGGTGGCATAGCCAAACCTTTAGGTCTGGTTCCACAGGACGCTGAACCTCTGGAAAATAATTCAGCGTGTGTTTAAGTGAAGAGGATGGTTCACCTGCTCATAGCTAACTTTTGAGGGATTGCTCAGGCATTTACACACCTAATCGCTCTGCTGGACTGGGCCAGAACACTTAACATTCTGTAGGATTGAGCCCTGAGTGTCTAATTACCATAAAAAATATACGGTGGGGAATGATTATGCACTGGTAGGGGGGAGGGTAGAGTAACCCTAATAAATCTTTTTGATCTTTAATTTCTCTACTAAAGTATAAATCAGCTCTGTATTTTTCTAAAGCCTGGGTTGGTAACAGATATTAATGTAGCTGAGGCGAAAATTAAGATGGTGTGTCTGAATATTATTGCAAGGAGCTGACTGTACCACTGAGGGTGGGGTCTGGTGGGTAGATGAAGACAGTTTGTTGGAATAGCATGGGTTGAACTGGATGCACACCACAGCATGCACTTCCAGTGACGGGACAGTCTTCCTCTAACCCCCTTGGAAATCTACCCAAGACAATACGTTGATGAAAACTACAAAAAGAATTTTTTTGGGCTTTTTTTTGTGGAGGAGAATGAGTCTAGATGTTTGCATGCAAAAGACATGTTCTGAAATGATTCTGGTTGCTCATCTCAACTTTATTATTATAATCCTCGAAGGCTGTAGATCCAGATTTTCAGTTAGCATGAGATTGCCTGGCACTGCACTTTTTATGTGGGTTAGACTTAAGGAATGAACGTAGGCAACCCTAATTCTCTGTTAACGTTTTTGTGCGTATGGGAATATATTTATATGCACATACACTCACAGATATACAAGTAAAATATAGCAAAGATGCATTAATTTTACATTGATTCAAAATATTTACAATTTCAGTTAAGATGATGGTGCTAAAGTGACAGAAAACAGTAAGTATTAACTCTGCACTGTAAGTAATGACAAGTACTGTAGATCCTCACAGAAGAAAAAAAACAACAATTGCCTGTGGCATTCACACAATATTTAAATTGGTAATCTCAAAAGAGAGGATGCTTAGATTTTCAAGCTTCTTTTTGGAAACTCTTAGCTGAGAATGTAAGTTTAGGAGAAGTTGATAATTTAGAATCTGTTTTGTTTTTTCTTCTTGAGAGCTAAGAAACTGATGTCAGAACTTCTTGGATGGAAGCAGTGTTCACTACCTTTTGATATATTGCTATGTAACTACAAGGATGAAATCTCAGAATGATCTGAAGTCTGGGTGAGCCTCGAAAGGTAAAGATACATTTCACCTGCATAGACCCATTTTGTCATTATCTATTCATTTAATGATTTTTTTTTCCCCATTTGCTTCTAATTTTTTATATTACGTGACAGTAAATCACCTCTTGCCACCCCCTGAAAGCTGCACTTGAAGAGATAGGTAAGATGATGTTCAGTAATGTTTATTCTCTGCAAGTCTAAAAGGGCAAAAGGAGTTTCATGGATCTTTGTTTGAGCCTTCCTTGGGTATGCTCATCTCAGGTGGGTTCCTACAGTTCTGCTTGGCCATGAGTTAGAGGAGCAGTTCAGCACACTGGAAAATCAGTGTTTTATGGTCCTCACAGCCTAAAGGATGGAAAGAGAATGATACCTCTCTAAAACCTGAGCACAGGGTCTGCAAAGAGGCTAACTGACTGAAATATTTGCAGTTGCCTGGGAATAAGTGAAGAGGTTTGTTAAATGCTGTAGATGTGTGTGACATTGTCTTTTGCTTTTTTTTTTTCCTATTGGACTCTCTTCTGGTAGCACCAAGTCCTGAAATACTTCAGTGCTGGAAGAGCAGGTATAAACATATCCCAACATTGTTTAACAATGTCTCTTGTATTTTGTACCTTTTAATACTGCCCCACTTAAGCAGTTGTTCCTCAGTCAAGGGGTGTCATCATTACTCACGGGTAGCAGCTGAAAGAGAACTGAGTATCCAGTTCTGTGATGCACTGAGAAATTCCATGAAGGAATTAAGCTGCTTAGGGTTACTGAGATTGCTCTGTGCCCCATGAGTTCAGTTCTTTATTTGCTAAAGTCACCCACCTAAAGAGATAACACATACAGAAGTCAGAGCTAGGGCTGATGGAGGAAAACACACAAGCCTATGATACTTAGTGTTATTTACAAGCAAGTTTGACATTTCTATTTTCTTAAAATACATTTACATTGATAAGAGGGATAAAAATTCTCAGATTTTTTTTTTCTTTGCTTTAAGGATACTAGAATAATTATTCAAAGGAATATGTCAGGTCAAGTGTTAACAATATGTGCTGCAAATTTAAAAAACAAAAACAAACAAACAAAAAAGCCCAAAATCCCCCCAAAAAAACACCCCAAAAAAACCAAAACCAAACGAACAACAACAACAAAACAACAACAACAGACCAACCAAAAACCAAGAAAAAAAGAAAGGGAAAGTGAAGCACCACACACAAGAACCAACCATCTGTTCCAAAAAGCTCCTACAGCCACATCAGTCTTGGTAAGGATTTAAAATTTCTGAGTTAAGATTTATTATAAGAATTAACAGATTTACCTCAATTGAATGATCCAGAGTAACTTCTGTACAGTGTATATTTACAATGAAATGATCATATCCAGAAAATACAAAATTAGCAGACTTTCTCATATGGCTGAGTTTGTGTGAAAGTAACATTACCTAAGGAAGACAGCAGTTTTCAAAAGCAGTATCTTCAAAATGTAATGTAAAGTGACTCTATTCTTTTAGTGTAGAATCTATGAAATATTAAATGAACTTGAATTTTCCTCCCACTGCTGAACGAATAAAGTACAATAACTATTGACATAAAAGTTGCTGATGACAAAATAAGTCTGAAATAATTATTTTGGTTAGAAAAATCCTTAACAATTCTATTCTCCATAGTTGGGACTGCAGGCCTACAGCTTGTTCTTTTACTCAAGGGTTAACTTTTTTGTGTGTGTTAAGTGTAAAATAAAACAACTCTAGGCTAGGCTCTTGGTGGCAAGGAACCTAAGTTTCCTTAGGAACTGCAGTATTAGCTGTTTGATTCAAGCCTTGAAGAAGAAAGCAAATAGTGAATATGATTTTTTTCTGTTGACCCAGATGATGAGAGGTGCGTTAAAGGAGGAGGGTGAGCAGGAGGTGGGGTGAAAACACAGAAAGAATGAAAGAATACAGACTGCTCTGGCTGGGCAAATTAAGTATGCATGAGTTATCTTTTCATGGTACATTCTATGATCCAGTCATTGCCTTTCGAGTTACATCTTAAAAGTGAGCTCAAAAACATCATGGAACAAAGTTCTGAGAAACTTTGTTTTTGATCACTCTTTAGGCAGTACGACAATGTTAAGTAAAACTTGTTAAGTGAAAATCAGCATCAGTTGCTCCTGATGCCATTGCTATAATGGTAGCAGTGGGACCACTTTAGAGAAACAGGGGTGGCATAGCCAAACCTTTAGGTCTGGTTCCACAGGACGCTGAACCTCTGGAAAATAATTCAGCGTGTGTTTAAGTGAAGAGGATGGTTCACCTGCTCATAGCTAACTTTTGAGGGATTGCTCAGGCAATTAGTTCACATAAGCCGTGTGCTCAGGGAAGAGCTACAGATCCAGAGGCCTGGAGAGCATAAATCTGGTGCTCAGTGGGTGTGCTCTGGTGTTATGGCCTGTATCACAGGGTGTTGTGGCCTCGTGCTCCCACTCCTACAGCATTTGGCTTGTGGATTTTTGCTGTGTGTCCTTCTACTACACAGGCACACCACACCCTTCCCTCCACCCCTGTACTCTCTGCTCCTGTGTTCTTTGTGAGCATCTTCTGCTGAAATCTCTTGTGTTTTCAGTGCTCATTGGAGGTTTATGGCAGTGGATACTAATTATTCTTCCCAGCATGAATTCCCTCAGTATATTATTACAGCAATGACAATATCACTCCTTGTGTAAGGGTTTGATCTTAAGTCAACCTATCTGTAGGTTTTGGTATGAAGTTGGGGTTAATCCCAGACTGAACAGCTACAGATTTGAGAGGAATTCTGATCAGCAACTGTATAGGCAGTTCAGGTTTATTAGTGGTTAGAATTATGATTGGGCTTGACTCTCCTGTCTGGATTGATCCTGAAATGTGCTGATCTTTTGCTCTTTTAACAGAGCCAGAGAAAAAACCAGTGTGAATCTTTGTGAGAGGCACTGTGTTGCCTCTTTTTTTCAGCACAATGCACAGAGCATGTTGTGTGCAGTTTTCCATATTTAATGGCTCTTTTATCAAACAGAGTTGCTTTAAGCAATGGAATAAAATGAACTGTGTGCACGTTGTTTCCTTGGCTTCCGATATCCCCTCTCAGTCCAAGTATGCCATTCCCCTATTGACTGCAAATCAAACTGAAAGTATAAAAAGGGAATGAAAAGGTTTATCTGCTTCCATTAGCAAATACTATATCAAACAAGGAGATTCATGTAATGAATAAATAAACACATAGGAGGCACACAGATGTTTTCCCTAAGTTTTTGGTTTTGTTTTTTTTAAAAATAATTTCTGAAAAGCACAGTTGAGTCTCCTTTATTAGCACAGGGGCCCCACCAAAGAGAGGGACATGACAAGTAAGCAATCAGTCCAGTGATCAGAGGTGCCATGGAATATCTATCCACCTTTTGTGGTGGTAGACAGTAGGTGCCAAATCCACAGCTCGTGTAAATTGTTGATTTGTTGATCCCAAATGTTCTGGCCCTTACTTTGGGCATTTGTGTATGGGAACATTTCAGCTTTCTCTGCCAATGTCAAGCCTCCTTTGTAAGCAGAAGAAAGGAGCAGCAGAAACAAATCAGGATGTGTGTGCTGGGACATTTATGTCTGCTGCAGTGCCTCTGCAGGCACCAAAGTAGCTTTCAGACTAAAATGTAGACATGGAAGGAAGATGATCTAGGTATAATACCTATCATTGACCTTGAAGAAGTAAGTTTATATCTCTGTAGCAGATACTGTTACATTCCAACCTGTAAAAGCAGAATTATGGTATCATACCATTGTGCTGAGGTTGTCCATACCTATAAAAAAAGGGTTAGTGCACTGAGACTCAAGATGTTAGAGAAGCTAAAAAGTCTATAACTTTTTATTAGGAATTCATCTCTGCCGTTTATGGCTTTCATATTCACTTATGTGTGTGGTCATAATCTTTCATCTGGGTACTCTGACTCCTGTAAGAGGTTAATTTGTAAGGGTTAATTCTGAGAAATTGCTATGTAAATATGTCCTCAGGGAGGGACAGGCCAACTAGAACTTCCTCTTATGGTGCTATATTTGAATATTTGTAACTTCATAACCTTTACTAAGCCTTTAATATGGCTTGAGGAAAAAAATCCACTGTGGTTGGTTTTCAGGGAAGATCCTAAGGTACAAAAAAAATGAACTGAATTTTAAAACATTACTTGAACTTAGGTTCTTAATCTATATTCAGACACTGAAAGAAGTGAAAAGATTTTTCAGAAGTGCTGAGAATTGAAATTTTAATCCAGTTTGGGTTGGTGGACGCTTGCCACTTCTGAAACCCAGCTCACTGATCAGATATCTACATATGGATCTAAACTGTAATTTTTAAGCATTTATGTTGACATAACTATCCAGACCATGGAAAATTATGATTTTAAAGACTTGCTTTACCTCCCATTTCTTAATGAGTGTTATTGCAATCAAAGCTGTTCAGTTCCCAACTCCCTCCCTCTGCTGTGTCTGAAGGTAGTGATATTTAGTGGATTTGTGTGGACTGCATGCCAACTACATCTAAGGGCATTGTAAGAACAAGAAATTATTTTTTTTCTCAGGTGAAATCTTTCCTGTAATATTTGAAGCTGATGCCTTTGATTCTCAGCACTGAGCAATCAACATGAGATATGGATGCAAGGATGCTAAACCTCGCTGATTTTAATGGAAAAAAATTTAAAAGAAATTTAATTTTCTTTAAATTAAGAAAGAGAAAGAGATGGCTTTGCCATTGCCAGCCTTTGAAGGTGCTACCTTGGATGCTTTGTGACCTTTCCATGGCCAGAGAACACTGTATGGTGAGATGGTGTTCTCCTCGATTAGAGAGGCATCATCTTCTACGTAATGCGGGTCTGTGTATTTTAGAGAAAATGTTAAACCACTCTCTTCATTTTTTCTTCTTACCATTTTTTTGTTCCTTTTCAGTTTTCTTGGGTTTATCCCACTGCTCTCCTCCCTCTGCCCCAAATTGCAGTGGCTTCTAATTTAAAGCTGACCTTTGCTGGGGTCTGTGGCTTCTAAGAGTGCTTTACCCTTTGTTGAAGTGGTTTTTAACTTTACTTTATATTTTAAAAAAAGATCAGTTGGGAGATTCTAATGCTCCCAATTCGGCTTTTTTACTAACAGTGCAAGCTAAAAGTCAGCATGCCTGAGAATAAGGGATACAGGGGAGAACATGAGCGAAGGAAAGTGCATATTGATGCACCAGAGTAATGCCCAGGAACCTTTTCACTGAGGTGGTCTCATTGTTTCTGAGTAGAGTCCTCTAGGTAAGGATTGAATATATTTATTACTCAGTCATATCCAAAAATCTCTTGAAGGTGTTTTAAGAGAGCACTAAATCCCCATGACTTGTATTAAACTTAGAAACCCCCCTGTTTGGAATTTTCATCCTCAGATATATATTGAAATGACTGTAATTTTTATTAAAAAAAAATTTATCTATAAATCTCTCATATCTTTGATAGCATCTACTATGCTGTCATCTTTACCAATCAAGTTCACAATTAATTTGTAGGGGTTTTTTTTAAATAAAAGTATAAATTCACTTGAAAAAACTGGAGGAGGGACATGGAAACAGTGGTGGGAGGGAGGGGGACAGGAGGTTAGGATTTTATACTGAAGTAAAAATTCATTTTTTATGTCAAGTAGCATTTTATATATTTCTTCAGAGCAAGTTTCTTAAGGTTTATTCTGAAGAAACATTTAGGTCTGGCAAAACCCGTGTGTCCCATTCCCTACATTTGTGTTTGTTTTGAGATTTATTAGGAAGTGGATGTGCATCTGGTGGTTTCACTCATACAAACTATTTTGGTTCAGATAAAAGTCTTCTGAAGGACACAGGATCTGTAAAGCCTCATGGGGTCTCATACTGACTTGGATTTTATGACAACACCATCTTGAATTTCCACAAAGGTTTTAATCCCACTCCCTAACATCAAAAGGAGCCTGATTCATAAAACATTACTTTTATCATTTTTTTTTTTCCTTAGAATCTTGCTATAGACCTTGTGGAAGTGGAAGTAGATATTGTGTGTTGAATTGATTTGTAGCAAAAAAAAAAAAAAAAGGAATCCAACCCTGGAAGTGTAAGTATTGGCCTGAGGGAAACGTCTTGGCAATTGGGCACCTTTAATTTCTCAAAAATCAAAAAAGAAGGGTAAAGAACAAAAAAATGCCCATAAAATACATGAAACAGATGAATTTCTGTAGCTGCAACATTAATATATCAACACTGTCAAAAAGTCATAATTGTCTCAGCACTGTAACATTATTTATTTAATATTGAGAAGCTATTATTGCACTCTAGTTAAGAAAAAACACTCTTACCTTAAAAATGCATGAAAATAGTATTAAAAATTAACACTAAAACTATACAATGCGGCAGTAGGAGGCTTAGCAAATTGATAATGGAATAGGGAGACTTTCAAACCAGGTCAGAAACTACTACACGATATCTTTTTGATGACATATGAGAGATGAGACATTAAACATGCCCACTTCCTAGGAAAAAAAAAGAGCCCGTTTGTAGAACTTTGCCATCAAATAAAAGCATAAAATACTGAAGGATGTCTACAGTACTGAGGCCGAGGATGGAGTAAGGGACTTTGCAGAGTGAGCTTGGCTTTCTTCTGGAGCAAGCATTAACTAAGACATGCTGACAGAGGAGTATAATGAGTGTTCAGGGCTCCAGTAAATGTGATTTGGATGGAAATGTACAAATCCCAAACAGGAAACATTCCACTGTTACTAACTGTTCATTTAAGTGATGCTTCGACTGTTCATGTTCACATTGTAGTGGGGCCTGGATGCAATCAGCAAGTTTGTCTCATTACACCAGATGTATTGTTGAATAAAGACCTGTCATAAAATCCATATGCCTTCTGTTGAAAGTGTAAATGAAGCCTTATCCACAGTGAGTTTTCATCTCTGGTGTCGAGTCGGACCACACTGGAAGTACCAGCTCCTCAGGGCGATGCGTTGGGTTTCTTGTTTCTACCTGGGTTTCAAATGGACTCTGCTCAAATTAATTGTGCATTTGGCTGATTTTTTGTCCTTTGCTGGAAGTAGTACTGTCATGGAAAAACACTCATGTAATATTTTTATTTGCAAGATGGGAATGATATCTCTCTAGATCATCACAAAAAGGGCTGTGTCCTGGAAATTAGGACTGTGTTGTTGAGAACTTACAGAAAGAGGGGATGAAAGAGTAAAAACAGCTGTCCATAAATGTGAAGGAATCGTTAAGATATGTGGCACTTTTGCAGAATAGCTGGAATGAAGCTAGTAGGGTTACTAGGAAGAGCAAGGTATCACTTTCATGACAGAAAGATGACAAAGTTGTAGTGACAGTAGCAAAATAAGTAACAGACTACTACAAACCTGTATATGCTACATCATTTTATTGCACAGTTTCCTCTACCATTTAATAATTACCTATATCATTAACCAGTTCAGTTTTCCTGCTGCTGTTCTTTAACCCACTGATGCATACTTTATGGTGTGTTCTTTATTTTTCCAGGGAGTGTTTGAGACCAGTGGCCAGAAAGTATCTTTATTCAGTCGTGCATTTCAAATTTCCTTGAAAAACTTTCTTGACCAGGCACAGTCTCTTCTTGAGGACTTAAATTTCCAATGTTATGTTTTTTCTCCTTCATTCTGTATCTCCCGTAGTTCAATTTTGAAGGAATATTTGTCTCTCAGAACTGAGTTTTTTCTCTCTCATAAGTTTGAACTTACTTTTGCATTCTTGGGTTGAGGATACATGTGCAATGGTTATGAGGTTTCATGGGATAAAAGGGACACTCTAGCACTACAGTGATACCTCGTTTAAGAAATATTTATTTTGTGGAAAATGGTTTTTAATGTCACAACTAAACAAGGAACAGTACGTTTGCATTGGTACATGCAGAAGCACAGAGAGAACAAAACTCCCACCTAGTTTTTATGTGAAACATCTTCAAAGACAAAGGAAAACACAGTTCAAGGGGAATGATTATCAAATATAGCAATTTCTTTCTGTTCCTTTTGTAGAGGGTGTTGCCCTGCTTGTCCCACTCTGACCCCAGCTGTTTACAACTACAGTTATCTAATAGTCTTTCTCTTCTGAATAGGATGTCATCAGAACAACCAGATTTTGGGTTCAGGCTTCAGATGTCTTTGTTTTAGAGGAACTTGTAGAATGGGGTTTATCTGCAGAATGTCTTTGTTTAGGTAACTCATGGTAGGTATTCTTAAAATGTGAATGTAATGGTTCCTAGAAGGTGCATTATTACTATAAGTTACAATTGTAGGGGAAAATGACAGTGGTGCTTAAATGAAGCTTGACAGTCTGCATAGCAGGCACCAGCCATCTGTGCTATGGCAGTACTGTTTGTATTTTAATGTTTAAACATACAGCAAAGATAATTAAGAATAACTATAATTAAAAATGATTACAACAAATTACTTTTCCCTCAGCAGTGATGTGTGCCTGTAACTTATAAGTTACTTGATGCAGTAACTCTTTGGTAAGGCAGATAGGATAGCTTTGCAATTCCCACCCTGTTTCTGACAGTTCATAGATTTTTCAGGGGCTTTACTTTTTTTTTTTTTTCCAAATGATGAAAGAATTTTACATACTGGGCTTCATGCATGTATTTGATGCGCAGTAATTATCACTGAAATTTCATTCTTCATATCAGAATCTTCACTGGTTTTTTTTGTTTTTTTTTTCTTTTTCCTGAGACAAGATTAAAAGTAGAATATTTCTCAAGCTATGGAAATAAAATGACAAGAAAAGAACACAAACTCACACATTTATTTTCATTTTCAAAGAAAAATATTAATATTTGCTCTTGACAAAAAGAAAACAAAATTTGAAACAGAAAGAAACCAACTTTTAGGATAAATTAATGCAATATCTGTTGTAACTTCTTATGCCTAAGAACAATAAGCACATTTTGCAGCCCCATTTGTGTAAAGCTCTAACTTCCCATCTTGTGATGTTTCCTGTGGATTCTGTTGATGGGTCCTGGTGTCCATCCTCATGGAGATGAACATATTTAAAGTACATGAGTAGGGTTAAAGACAAATTTTCATAACTGATCATGACCAGAATTTCAGTTTCTGAGCACCTCCTTTTGAAGACATAACTGGGCAAAAAAAGAGACTAGTTCCTTCAGCTGGCTCTGGGAAGTCCTTCCTGCTGCAATTCTACCATGTCCTTAGGCACAAGGTCAGATCCTGCATGGAAGCTGGATGGCCAGACCAAGGGTGCAGGGTGAGAAACCTGAAGGGCCCCTGATGTTCCTGTAGCATAGACGTAATCTACATCTTCTGTGACGTTCCTCTGTCATCCTTCCTAAGCATTTCATGTTTTTGGGTTTTGGTCCCAAAGGCTCAACACAAAAGGCAGCAGCATGTGAGGTGCAGTTGCATTTCAGAATTCCAGTTGCTCTGGTTCAGTAGGCTTTTGGCTTTCTTAGGGAGAATTGAATTGTTGCTTGATTGATTGCATATGAAACCATTTGTCTGTCTATCCATCACACATCAGTTTAGATGGAATATTTTTTAGCAACTCATTCAATACCTAGTTTTTCGTGATGCAAATTTAACTTAGTGTCACAACTACCATGAGGGGCCCTGCAATAATTTCAGAAAGATTCCAAAGTAATTTGACAGATGAATAAACAAAGGGTCAACATTTACTTACACCCACTTGGCATTTTTGAGGTAGAATCAGAATGGTAGGTCAAGATACTTTGAATTCCTTAATTGACAGAGCAAGAATTTAAAAAAAAAAGAGAAAATTGTTGTCCAGATTGCTGCTTATTAAAGACATCTCTGCCTCATTGGCAAATCTCCTAAGAGAACTAATTTGGACTACCACCTTCACTTACTTTCCAAAAACTGATAATTGCCATTTTGCAGAAACTATCCTTTGAAGTTGCTCCAGAACTTAGCTGTGTTTGAGTGGACATCAGTGATGTGGCAGTGACTGGAGGTTAGTGATGAAGCCTGCTGTAACAAGATGGATAGATGAATTAAAAGGCACACCCTTGTAACCTGAGATTGCCATGGTTGCATTCCTCTTGCCCTGAAGGTGACAGAGGAGTTGTGCAATCTCAAAGGAAGCACAACTGTGGAGAACTGAGTGGTTTCATCACATGCTGGTCACTTAGATTAACAGAATGAAGAGAATACGTAAGCGGGATATGAATAAAACATTGCAATAATGTAAAGAAGAATCCAAATACTTTTCCAAACCTAATGTTTTATTTACCACTCTAAGTAGTTTAGTGCTGTTCTGGCATGTAATATTTGATGGGTATTATGTTTTATAAAGTTTGCATTGATAAAAGTATCTGCCTTTCATACAGGGGAGTCACATATTCTCCTTGCTTGAGAATAATATGACTCTATAAAACTGATTACAGCTATGTTTGAAATTCATTTCTGATTCAAATGGTGTGGGTCAAACCAAGCCCTGGTGCAAATCTGCTTGTTCCAAAGGAACTCCACCAGAGGAATGTTTGACCCTATGGGTTAATGTAATGAAAAGATAACAGCATACTGTATGATCACATAAATTAAAGATGGGAAATACCAATTAGGTCAGCTAGTCCTTACCCAGGGGACCAATTTAGAGTGTTCCCTACACTCTACTCTTGAGTGCTTTGCATTGTTTTAAGAAACTCATGCAATAAGACTCATGTCTTGGGAGCCTATGCTGTAGTCCATCAGCTATCACCACTAAAAAACATTTCTTCCAAAATCCAGCTCAATTTTTTTTTTTTCATTCTCAAGTATTAAGTCTCAATGCCCTTGTCACAAGCTTTGTGATTCACTGTAAGCAATAGTATTTTGATTTTTTTTCTATTGGCTTTCACAAGATAGATCCCACATATTTTCAATTATCACTTGCCCTGGATTCACTCAGAAATAGAATACAGAAGATTTATTATTAGTAGTAGTAGTAGTATTAGTATGATTATTAGTATTGTTGTTGTTGTTATTACTAGTCTTCTTCTTCTAAATTGCCTAGGTCAAATAAGAAATAAAAAATAAATTTTTATCCTCACATATGAAACAGACATGGCAAAGAACTGATATTATTTCTGTTGTTTCTGTTGTTTTTTGGTTGGTTGTTTGTGGGTTTTTTGAGAGAAAGATTGGAAATAGAAATACACAAGCAATTAGGAAAGGTTTTACTTTCATCCCAGATAACTCGAAGTAGTACTGGAGATTCCAGGCTCAGATGATATAAAACCCAATTTCCAGATGTGTCTCCACCGTTGCACACTCCTGGCTACAAAGCTAACAGAGACATTTGGGCTGTCATGTGCCAGAGTGGTGTCAGCCACCGACTCAGGCAGCAAAACTTGGTGTCTGAGCAGTGCCATGACAGCAGTGAGAGCTTTCCTCCAGTGCCACTGGGTCATCACACAAATACCTGTGTCCTGAGTTTGACCTTTCAGTGAAAACAAGGCTCTACAGCGTGGCTCAAGTAGTCTCCGTTCTCTAAATGGAGCAAACCTCCTTGCTTTTAACAGGAGAGGCAGACTTTGATCCTGTGTGTGCCAAATAGATTCAGGAGCTGTTTAAGAATTGATTGGCTCAATTGTGTCTCGTGTTGCCACTGCACTTTTTGTCTGAGACAGACTTCAAAAATTTGCTTTAGACTACCTGGCTTTTCCCACAGCATATTATAATATAACATAACAGGTAATTAATTTTGGGGTCTTTTACTTTAGGGTTTATATTGTAGCAGGTTAAGTATTTGATCAGGTAGTACTGTGCTTACTAATGTCAATTATTCATAATTTGGGGGGAGGAGCAGGAGGGGAGTGCACTCATACAATCTAACTTTGATACCTAATTGTTAAATTGTTTGGTTTTGAGGAGGAGCCTAATTTCACAAAAATCCTAGCACAGGCAATGTAACGCCAAAGACAACTTCAGAATCCAATTTTAAACCAATCTAAGTTTTCTTTTGCTGTGGTTTGTCCCCAGAGGACTCTGCTTTTGCCCAAAGCGTCTCAGGGCCTCTAAGATAGATACCCTGAATAATTTCCTTGCTTACATGCCTTTTTGAAATGGTGGAAGAAGGTGCTGAGATACATGTAAAAAGTCCTTTAATAATAATGGTAGCAGTAACTGTAGAAAAGTTTTTAAAAAAATATGACATATCTATCTGAAAATACAGATCTGAAATGACTGAAAAACAGAAAGAATGGAGAAAAGTGAGGAAAATAGAAGGTAGGCTGAAAAATAGAAAAGAACAGTATCTGAAAAGGATCCAAGTGAAATCAATTAGGGTAACTGAAAGAACTTAGAAGTACTGGAATATTAAAGTTAACATTATATTAATATTAAAGTTAATTTTTCAAGGCCCACAAAATCAGAAATGAAAGTATATTAATATTACTAGTTATGTATTGCTTAGAAAGCATACAGTAAGTTTTCCTTGATTCATGAGCTCTTTCTGCAGGACTGTCACTAGCCAGCAGCTACATTGTCACTGAAAGTAATAGAACTATTTTTTTTTTTTAAAACTGAATTAATTGAAGGAAGAGCTACAGTTTTAGAACCACTATTGCAATGGCTGTTGGGCAAAATAAAAGGCAGCCAGTTAGACTGTTGTCTGCACTGAGTTTTGTTCAGGTATGAATGGGCAGAGAGCTGTCATCTACAGCTCCCCAGATCCCAGGTCTGATACCAGGAATGACAGGAAACCGAGTGGCTGCCAGCCTTCCCCACCGTGACCCCTCCTGCCCCAGGACCTGCCACTGCACCCCTCCTTTCCCAGCAGCAAGGAGGCACGGGCAGTGAGACACAACAGCTCTTCTTGGAACCACACAACTCCCTAACAGGTTTTACAGTTGTTTTACAGCCCTTTTTTTTTGTCACCTCTGTGTCACAGGATGGCGCTCAGCTTGTGATACGGGCCAAGTTAATTTAATTTATGTAAGATGTATGTGTTGAGAAGTGAGAACACGGAGTTTAAAAATGACTAACATTGCTTCAGATAGAGTGCCAGCATCCTTAAATTGCCTACCTTTTACATCTACATTCATGAGAGAGAGGAGAAAAACAGAGGATGGCACTTTGCATACTGCTTCACACGTTCTAATAATAAACCATAGACTCTTAGTTTTGCAGAAGGCATCTGCTGAGTTTCCATACAAAAAATTAATAAGAAAGATAAGATGTAATGAAACAAGGTAAAGAATAGAAATTCTAAAGATAAATCTTATTTATAGACCTCCTTGAATAACTATGTTAGGTTTTAGTCAGGTCAATGACCAAGCTCAGATACACAATAAAAAATTATCTCAGGTCAACTTCAATTAAAAATGATCAATTTTCCTTTAACATTCTGAAAAGCTAAACCAAATTATTTCACTTGAAATTAAATGTGTCATTCAGATTGAAATAAAAGGTTTTATTTAGCTTTTTGACTTCCACTGACTTTGTTAAAGCATAGAAATATTTAAAATACGAAGGTTGAACATTTGTAAGTCAAACTAAATCTAGATGAAAATGGGAATGTCTTTCATTTAGTAGCTACTAGAAAAAATTACTTGCAACTTGCTTTTCATAATTTTTTACTAAAAGTACCTGGAGTTGTCACGATCTTCTTGACCCAAATAAGCTTTTTTTAAAAAATTATTTCCTTTCTGATTAAATTTTTCAGCTGTGAAATTTAGAAAGTAAATGGCCAGTAAAGGTCATGTATGTATTCAGTAGCCTGAATACAACACACAGAGAGAAGAATTATATAGATGTTTATGCATGGGCATTTGCACCATGGTTGTAAGGACCTAGTTTATCATTAAGCTTTCATAAAGCTTGAGAACAAAAGATATGTTTTTAAAGGAAATCTCTTCCTAATAACAAAAACCTGAATGAACACACATAAGCTTTATTATCCTTCATATGAAATTTCAGGAAGTAGTCATCAAATAAAATAGTTTCTTCAGGACGTAGGACTTGTATAAAGTTCAGAAGGAATGGCTGTAAGTATTGTTATGTATCCATAGCTTTGTATCATGCCTGTATGCTTTGATTTCTTTTCTAAATTTTTGAGATTTTAATATTCTTGAAATACACCAGAATAAATTTCTTTGTCTTCAGCCATAAACTGTGCCATATGGAATGGTTCCAAGTCCTCATGGCTCAAGCCATGTTGTGGGGGACCATCTCCAAGGAAGACAAATTTACCAGACAGTCCCTGGTTTTGGGATCTACCAGGGCAGTTGACAGATTATTGATCCTAAGACAAAGGTTCCCAAAGAGATATTTTTCTCTTATGAGCTTCTCAGAAATTTACAAGGCCTCTAACAGGGGACACCTTAGAAGTTCATATGTTAGGGAGTTCCTAAAGTTGGTCAGCACTTGCTGGCTGGTGCTAGATTCCTAGTGTGAAGGAGACTGAGTCCTGAGCTGTAGAGTTCTCTTTTTCATTTTGCCCTGTCACTTTTTCTTTGCAATCCGCTGTAAAACCTGTTTCTTTGTGTTGACAAACTGCAACTTAATGTATGAAATCGAATAATTTGCTTTGCACTCATTTTCAGTAGCTTATTATAGCTTTGTGTGATTTGACCTTTGTCTTCCTTTCTCGTCTTTGACTTACACATGGTGTGCTTTCTTTTTAGGCTATCTTTAATTTTTATGATAATACATGTTTCATATTTCCTTAGGCTCTGAGACTGCTGAGTGTTGCATAAGGTCATATTATTGCTCAAGTGAAAAAATTTGTGAGAAAGCTCAGAGCTGAGGAAAAGGCAGATTTCTTGCTTTTCTTTAGTTGCTACAGACCTTGGTTATTGACAAAAACTTCCTTGTATACAAAAGCACAAGGGGGCAGCATTACATTAAAATAAATTGTTGCACTCTGTGTGTGTGTGTGT
>VZTJ01002639.1:1592475-1602739 GCA_013397795.1 Orthonyx spaldingii | reverse complement strand
TGTGTGTGTGTGTGTGTGTGTGTGTGTGTGTGTGTGTGTGTGTACTGAAGAATAATCATGTAGGTAGTGCTAAGGTTGCAGAAAAAAATTGTTATTTCAGTTTGTTCAGACTGCCTTATTAGTTTACTTGTCCTGATGGCATTGGTAAGCTAGAGGAAAAAAAAATTCTCAGGCTGTGGAGAGTTTTTTATTTACTTTCTCTTGTGTGCCAGATCCTTCATACATCTTCCTTTCCCCACTTTCCCTCATCAGTAAATATTTATTGGTATTTTGAGGACCAGCATAGCTTTTCAGAAGACTTTCTTTCATGACTAGTTGGCGTGAATAACAACTCTTTGTTCCCTCCTCAATACAGGATAGGCAATGCACTCTAAAGGATTTCTGCCAGCCTTGGAGACTTTCAAAATTGATCATCAAGGACCCGTTTGGAAAAGACCAGTCAAAATGGCTTGTTCTTGTGGCAATGCTTGTGTTAACACTCTGAACTGACGTGCAAGTGGCTTGATGCCGATTCTTAAAAATGTGGTTTTGGGTAGAAATACTTTGCTGTAGAAGTTTGCCTTCAAAGAGCAAGAACGTTTGTAATGACTTTGCAAGAATCTGGTCCTGTCCACAGTGTTCTCATGGTTTTTCTGTCATTCATTACAAACTGATTTTGAGTAATTGAAATCCCTAGTATCTTTTTGTATGGAATTAATCATCTGAACCACTTTCTAAAACCTGATTTCTGCTACTGTAAATTTGTCACTTTCCGTTTAAATTGACTGCAAGGTCTGACCTATCTTTGCTGGGTGGGTCATTTCGATGCTATGCTCAAAGGATGCAATTTAGTAATTCTTTTCCAGGAGTTGTAGTGCCAAGGGTGGCTAATTGAAGTGGCTCTATAATGGTTCAAAGCATCTGAAATATGAAAGTGTATTGCCTGTATTTTTTGTTTTTTCAATTCTACTTAGTTTTAGAAAAGAGGAGTTGTACACCTAAGGACAAATCTAAATGCCAGTTGAAAGAATGGCATCACTGTCTAGGGAAGGGTGTCAGTATTTGGTTGCAAAGACCTAACTCCAGCTATTACTTAGGTTTTGTCTCTAGGGATGCAAATATTTTCCATATTATTTGGCATCACCTTGTGGAAGCACTCCAGAGAGCATTGTGTAATTCCACTTGTGTTAATGACTGCTTCCACCTGTGTGAATATATCCACACATCATTCTCACAGTCTTTTATAGAATTCATTTCTAAAAAGGAGAGTCAAAAAGACTCTTCCAAGGCCTGACTGTCAAAAGGCTGAGACCCCCTCACCAGAGTCAGAGGTTGATGGGATTCAGTTTCCTGGGATTGTCTCAGAAGATAAACAGAAGTTAATGCACAGCATAGGTATTTGAACCTGTTTTAACTAAAATTTTGCTCAGGTGAAAGCTAAAAAGTTGGTGTCTGGCTGTTGGCCACATCAGTAAACACGAGTGCCATTAATCTTTGACAGTTCCGCCATCTAAGGAATTGACTACTGCTTCCTTTCCCTGCTAGAAAAGCCTGAGTAGTTTATAAAATGGTGACTTCAGGACTGAAATGCATGAAGTTGAAAGGTTGGTGATAAAAGTTTTTAGAATTTATATTTTTTTTCTCTTGGTATGCTCAGAACCTAGAAAGATGACAGAGAGGACCCTGTTTTAAGAAGGAAAATTTATGGTTGTAATTTCAAGATCAAAATATTTGAGAGATAATTCTATTGTTGCCCTTTTTCTTCCAGTTCTTTCATTAAGTGAAAAATACACATTTATTTTGAAGTAAAACGAATGGGTCATGTCACTCAGTTTGAGTTCTGTCACCATGTTGCTATTATAAGTAATCTGACTATGAACTTTGGGCTTAGAAATGGGTTTAAAATTATAAAAATTTTTCCTTTCCTTCCAACAAACTTGCATCTTTGTATATCGCTCTTTCAGCTGTGTTTTTGACCTGTTATTATGTTATGTTTAGTCTTACGTATTTGAAGTATTTTTCCCTGATTTTTGTGCTTGGCACCCGTGAGAGCTTCTCTCAGTTCTTTTTTTTCCAAGCATATAAAATGCCACTTTCCCACAGTTTTGGAAATCTAGTTACATTACTGTAGCTGTCTGTTCTTTGTAGAAAACCAAACCAAGCAGCTGTATGGAAGACAGTTCTGGAGAATTTTTCTTTTTTCTACAAACAAACATAACAACTGATACCATCTGCCCCTGTTTTTCACATGGGTCAATAGGTGTTGAAATTATTGAGTTTTTTAGTCACATCAGATCATCAAAGAGATACGTTTTCTTCCTCAAAAGAGATTATTTGTGTGTATCTTACCAATCACATCTGCTTCTGTAAGACATGGTTTATATCTATACGTCTGGTATCTTCTATCTGGAGATTTGAACAGGAGTTTTATTTCTGTCTCTCCCTCTTCCTTCTCCCCAAAAGAGCTTATTCTGGTATGAAGCAGTTTTTCAGTCTAGTGCCATGAGTCAGCACACGCTATGTGTTGCACTGCTTGTACACCAGGCTCATCCTTGATGGAATGCCTGGGACTCATCTCCTCTTTCCACAGTGACATCATATTGAAATCCAGCTCCAGTTACCTGCCCCAATAACTTGCATTTCCCACAGGACTTCTCTTAGCTTTTTAGGTGCTTTAGAGACCACCCTCATATAAACATAATATTTTTCTCTCTACCTCTCATTTTAATGGACATCACTCATTGCAGTACAAAAATTACCTCTAGTGTCCTTCAAAGTTGGTGGCTCCATATGTTGTTGGCAGCTATTTCCACAGTAAAAGTATAAAGGACTGTTAAAAAAACAGTTGTAGAGAGAATTATTTGTAGCCAAAAAAAATCCAACCAAAAAACCCAAAAAAAAAAAAACCCCAAAAAACCCAAAAAACCCAAACCAAAACAAAAAAACCCCCACTCATAGTCCAAGCATCATTTGATTGTTTTTTAAATCATTTATTTTGATTGTTTTTCCACAATATTGTCCTACATTT
This sequence comes from Orthonyx spaldingii, assembly GCA_013397795.1. NCBI lineage: Eukaryota > Metazoa > Chordata > Aves > Passeriformes > Orthonychidae > Orthonyx > Orthonyx spaldingii. Next base: position 1,599,732 of record VZTJ01002639.1, on the reverse strand, counting down.
GATTCAGATAAAGCAGTATTCCTTCTACATCATACTCCCCATTCTGAGCTGTTAACTGAGATCAATAAGTAGGGTTAGTGTGAGGTTTGGGACACCATGTCTCTAGAAGAAGAACAAATACCAACTATTGAAAGTCCTTTGGCTGTACATGTGGTACAAAAGCCAGGCAGGTAAAAGTAAGGAGCAGTTCCTTTGTTCAGTTTTGCCAACAAAAAGAATTTGTGCTTTTTCACATTATTGGGGACTAGATACAACTTTTCTCTGGGACACTTAGCACATTGCAAGTTTGGGGTTTTTTGAAGGGCTAGGTTCGTCTGCATTACTTCTATCTCTAAAAGTGAACTCAACATCCAGATTTAATTTACAGTCTTTGACTTAGGTCTTCCTTCCAGTTAAACAATAGGTGCTCAATAATGAATTTTTTAAAATCTACAGCCACTGTCACTTTCCCCTAGTTTATGGGCCATTTTGTACCTCTTATAAGCTGAGGGCAAAGGGGATGCCATTGTACAACATCTAGATTCTGAAAATACTGCAATATTAGGGTGAAGCAGCTCATAAAAATCTTTAAGAGATCTTTTCCAACCAAAATTGGATTCTTGCCCTGGGTTACCCAGCTCTGGCTCCTCACACAGGACACTCAGGCTGCAGTGAAGTTATGTGCCAGGGATGGCAATGTTCTCTCAGCCACTGCAAGTGGTCAGAGTCAGATGCTCTGAGCAATTCCAGGGACGTTACCAAGACTGGGAAAGCATCACTGCATAGTGTAGTGTAACACGTGTGTCTTACCACCATGTTATACATAAAACTAATGTGTTCTTGATAAATTAGGAGGCATTTTTCCTCTTGATTCTCCTTTTGCAAGCAGCATGACATAGCATTCTGGAGTGTCCACGGGCTACATGAGCCTTATATGTGATTTGTAGGCAGCTTTCCTAATTTTATTGTAGTTTTATGGTGAGATTGTATTATAAACAGACTTATTCTCTAAGTAAAGAAAGCCAAAACAAAAGCATGAACTGTTAGGTGTTCAGTAAGGTTGGTGATGTAAAGGAAGAGTAAATAGCATTTGCCTTCTGCCTATAACTGAGACTAGAGCTAAAGAATTGATCTATTATTCAGAGGTGCTGCCCTTTGTAATTCCCATTGACTTTGGGCTACATATCCAGGTACTTTAGTGAGATAAATTTTTAACATGCAAAGCTAGGAGTGATTTTTTGGCATAGGCTCCCATTATTTCCCTGAGATTTCTCCCTTTTCAACTTTTCACTTTCTTTTTCTAGTTGATTGCTTTTACTAAACTTATCCAGGTCTTAAAATCTTAATGTAATATTTTGTTACACATTTTTCTTTTGAAATTAATGATTATACTAGATTAGTACCTCAGGTGCTTTCAGCTTCCATAAAGGAGACATGAGTGTTAGGGAAAAATGGGTAATATTGCTATGAGTTAAATTCATTTTATTCTCACTTCTAAGAACTGGGAAAAAAAGACAAATCTTCTAATTAATGCAGAAAGGGTGATTTGTATAAACTTTTTTGTTCCTAAGGGGTTTTAAGAGAAGCCAGTGGGCTACATATCTGTGTTTAAATGCACAGGCATTTTTAGTTTTGTGTGTTATTCAACTGTACGATGCAAGTTTCTGCTCTAGAAAGACATTATGCTTCAAATACATAGAAGAAAGTCCTGAATAATGTAGAGAAGAGCTTCCTTGGCTCAGGCTGAGTGAACTGGCCATCTTTGCCTGCAATCCTCACTACAGCATGGGCATTGGATATATGGGGAATCTTGTTTTCTGAATCCAGCTCCAAGAGCAGAGACATTTTTAAGGGCTTGTGAGCTCAGAATTAAGACCCCTCTCCATGGACACATTTACAGTTCAAACTTGAGCATGACACTGAACCTTCTTGTGCCTTCCCATGTGGGAACCCTTCCTTCAGAGAACGATATCAAATGCTTTGTGAAGAAGAAACAGTTCTGTAAGGCATTCTGATATTAGAGAAGTGGATGTTTTACAAATAAGAATAGTTGTTTACCTGAACTAAACAGGGAAGGAGGTAAGTGGCATGGGTAAGGAAGGTGGACGTACAATTTATCACACAAACACAGTTCTCAACATGTATGAAAGGAACAACTACTCCCTTCCCTGAAATTTGCATGGACTATGCACAGGATAATAGTTTATTTAATTCTCCTTTTCTAAGTTTAGGAAGAAAACTCTGTACTTTCTTCAAAAGGGGGTACCTCCAGTTCCTCTGCATTTGTCCCTCATTGGCCACAGACATTACTGAACTTATTCTATTAATGGCAAACATGTTTCAGGAAGTTGATGTTGCTCAAGTGTGTCAGTCCCCTGTGCTAGACCCTTAAAAGCACAGAATTACCAGATTCAGAGACACCTCTTAACCTCCCCTCACACCCACACAGCATGTCTCTATTGACAGTGACAGATACTGCATCTTAATAGGGAACCTACTTCAGCCTCCAGCAGAGAAGGAAGCACTCTACTCATTAATCTCCTTCAGAGTATAGTCTGAACCCTTATTTACAGCCTCAGCAACATTAGCAAGCGTTCTGTGTTGACATATGCACACAGGTTAGGCGTGTCAGACAGTGTGAGCTTCTGGGGGAAGCTGATGTTTTAATGAAGGCTTTGCCTCCTCCCCGTCAGAGGGAAGCACTGCCTGCTTTGCTGCTCACCATCTGTAAAGTAGCATCCCAATGGCATTCCTCATCAATCCAAGCCCACCCTTCTGGGACAAAACACCAAACTCTTTTGGTGAAAGGCTTCAACCAGCTTCGTGTTTCTGTGGTAGTGGACAAGACATGAAAACCTGGAAGAAGAACGGATGTTTATACAAAATATTCTCTATTTCTGTGGTGTTTAGTTACATGATCTGCGTTTGGGCCCTTCCTCTTACATCTGCTGGCAAGCACTGCTTTTCTCCACTTGCCAAGATAGAAAAAAACCCCAATCATTTAAAATAATTTCAGAATCTTGTATGAATCACTCTACTGTCTAATAAAAACCTGATCTGGGCAAAACCAGTACAAAGTCTTGAATGCTCTGCAATTGAAATCATTATGTGGCAGATATACTCAGAAAATTGGATAAGCAAATAGCTTTGTGTTTTTTACCACCTACATTTCAGAATGCTAGGAAAAGTCTAGGTCTTAGTTGCAAGCTTATCATGTGCTAAAAATGTAATACTGTCAATGCTACAAAAGGGTCTGTTTGTTTTGAGCTGGTTATCTATACTAAGGATTAGGAATTTGTTATTTTGGTAGGGCTTAAAGAAAACCGAATGATGCTCTGGAAAAGAAAGGTAATGTTTAATTTAAAAACAAATATTGCCTATAGTATTAGAGGGATACTGTACACTAGAAATATGATGCCAGTACTCAAAATCAAAGGAGCATTGTGGCTGGTGCGTGAGACTGGGACTGAGATTAGTGAGAGTTAGGTTTTGTTTCTGGTTTATACTGCCAGTAAATTCCTGCTTGTCCCTTAGAATTTCACTATGTCATATTTTGCCTTCTGCCCGAGTGCCGTTCTCCTGGAAACAGGGACTGTCTGTGCCTGCTTTATGGTACAAGGGCTCTCACCAGAAAGTCTCAGCTTTGGCAAGATCTTCCACTTGCTCCAGGAGCACATCCATGCAAGGGTGCTAACTCAGGGTGGATTAACTTGCAGAGTAGATCTCTAACATGGTTTTCCTGCTACAGCGTCCTAGAACTCATCCAGGCTGGTGGGTTTGAAGGTGAGGCAAAGACATTTGGCTTGTCTGAACACACCTGTATGAAAGTATCTGGAGACATTCTGGCACTTGAAGAAGAACTGGGTGAAGTATTGTACCTCAAGGAGTTACACAGGTGAGTGGCTGGCCAGACAACAATGTTCTCTCTGTGGTCCCACGTTAACTACAGGAATTAAAAAGGACATCTGGCTGCTTGATTCCTCCTATTATATCCTATCTTGCCAATAATATGGACTAGCTAAGCTCTTCTAGGAAGAAACAGTACCAGTTTCTTTAACAGGAAAGGGACAGACCTGAGGGAAACTGGAAGTAACCTGTGTGTCATGCTTACATATAGGGCCATATATTCTGAACTTATGACTCTTTGTCTTGCTATGGTTTATATTAACCCATTTAATTTAATCCAGATGGGTCTCTATCTCTTTCTGTGAAATTCACTTGACCCTTCCTTGCTCACCTATATAAATTCCAATATAGATTTTTTGAGGGATCTCATCTGAAATGTTTTATTCATGTTACAAAATCATACATTAGTATCACTTTGTCTGATCCTTTGAATAATGATTGCTTGAAAACATGCTTTTTATCTGATCGAATGCTTACCAGCTCCATATTGGATAAGGGTTATGGGCCATTAGCCACCAGATACAAGACATCCCTTAAAATGTAGGAGGAGAGTCACCGTAACTTCTTCAAATTTATCTTAAATTTTCTCTAATACTTCAGTAACTGGATTAGGGTCACCTGCTGTGTTTAACAGCATTATTCTATATTGTTCCAATAGCCTCCATGGAATAAGCACAAGGTTTATCAATAATCTTAACTAGCAAGCAGCAATAAACTGACTCAGGGACACAGCAGTTCACCATATTTGCTTCTATGCCCCTGTAATTTTTCTGAAAACAATTATTGCAATTGAGATATATGAAAGCAGATTTCAAAGAATGTGCTCAGCAAAGGGTCTGAAGGAGAAGCAAGGTTTTCAGATGAGCCAAGGACTATTTACGTTGGACATAAAACTCCCATGAGGTCTTGCTGCCGTGGCCCCTCTTGCAGACAGAGGCTGTTTGGAATTCAGTCTCTTTGCCTTCATCACAAGTGCAGATGGTAGTGTGTAGTAGCAGCAGCTTCATTCTGCAGGGAAGGATTAATCAAATGTGAAAGTCACAGAGACTGGTATCATTGGTATTTAACAAGTCTTGGATATTAGGGAGAAAAATAATGGACTTTCCTCGTGGGTTGTTCTTTAGCTATAAAATTCCCAGCATTTTTTATAAAGTTGGTGGTCATTACTAGCTTTTCACCAAAAGAGAGATGCTTACTTCCATTCTGATAACATCATCACAACCTAAACATCCTGAAAAGAACAGAAATCCCCAAATGAACAAAATATGCTACATTATCAAAAAGTCTTCTTTCCAAGGACCCTGTGGCAATGAGTAAGCTCTTGGGACACTGAGGAATAGGAGAGAGAAATGAAATTGTAGAGCCATTGTGTTGTGGAGTTTGGGCAGGATGACAGTCCTGGGGGCACCACAGGGAGGGATCTATGAAAAAGGACAGCCTGCTTTGTGATTTTGAAGGCATTCAAGATGTTCAGTGTAGCTTCAAAGCCATGCCAGTAGCCATGGAAATGAGGCCTGTTGTGCTGTGTGTAATCCTGACAGGGTAACTCCAGCCCTGAGAGCAACCCCATCCTGGTTTTGGGACAAGACACCAGGTTCTCTGCTACCCTTAGGTCTTGTGGACTGTATCCAGGGGCCTGGAGGGTGGCTTGAAAGGTTTTATCTGAGGTGATGCAGACCCCAAGACACTCAACATCTGGGGCTATGCCTTCCTCAGAGCTGTTTCTGGAGAAGGCAACAGCCGCTTTATGCTTGCCTAGTCAATCTCTTTAAAAAGTAGTACTGATGACAGGGAAACAAGTTATGAAAAATATGCACCTAAAAGTCACATTTGACTGTAAAACTGCCCAGCCTTGATTAAACTGTTTTTCTTTGTCAAGCTCTCCTCATACACCCAGTGACTTCTGCCTCCTTACTTGTACCTTTCTGAGAAATGATATTATATTAGCGTGTAAAAATTTGTGCTTATTCTATGGAACATGAGATTATTTATTTGATGCATAATAGCTAATCCATAGCTGCAGTTTCTAGCACCTCCAGGGGTAGAATATCTGGCCTTCACTATTCTCGACCTACAAATGCACATACAGACACTCTTTCACTTACACACACGAAGAAACCCTATGCACTGATTTACCGACTCTCTCTGAGAGACAATGTATTCAGTGGTTTTGGTTTCATGGTTTTCATCTTCTGGTGTTGGCAGGAAATGCAGGGTGAAAGAAGCGTGGACATGAGCACAGCATTTGGTGTCCTCCCTGACTCCCAGGATGTGACCTCCAGAATCTACTTCTAAACAATGATGAAATTACAGAAAGGGGAACTGCCTCCACCACTTTAGAACCAGCACAGGATTTGTAAGACAAGCTTTAGTATCTGTGGAAGAAATACCTAGCAGAAGTACTTGGACACTGACAGCTTGTTTCTAGTCAGCATCCCACAGCAAAGAATTATTGCGTCTTACGATTATTTTTTATTTACATACACATCAACCTGACAAAATGAGGTTTATGCTTTCTCCACTTTTTAGTTTCCAGCTGACTATCATTTTCTTTTAAGATTAAATAAGTAATTTATTGAACTGTAACATCAAGTATTTATTAGGAAATTGCTGGGTAATTTTAACTGTATCTTTTTTTAAAACATAAATCTGCATCCAAGGCCTCCAGTAACTTTGTGTGACTCTGCACCATTAATTTCTTCCAGAGTGACATTCTGATATGAGCTGAACAGATGGAATTGCAGGATTGTTCTAGCAAATTTATCATAAAAAATGCATCCGACACCTGTGTAATTTGCCTAATCATTTTCCTAATAAGCTCCCACCATTAATTATGCACGATTTCCACAATGCAATCAAGATAAAAGTAAATCTGATGACTTAATACCCTTCAAAATAATTGGTTCACCCAACACAAGGCCTCCTTTGCTTTCCATAGCCATTCCAGTTAATTAGAAAAAGGGTGCACCCTGTAGGAGTCAGCAGAATGGAGGCTGAGCGCATGGTGGGAGGCAGGCCTGCTGGTTTTTTGGGCAGGAGTCAAGGATATTAACTCATGAAAGAGAGGAAGGGCCCCCCCGGCTCTCATTGCTGCCTCTCCCCCCCTGCCCACCCCACCCAGCAGCAAACAGATGCGATTAGTGTTCTTCAGCCATCAGAAAACTGACTGCAGGACTCCGAGGGTCTAATGAGAATCAACTTTTCGGCGGCTGCTGTCTTGTGGTGCAGCCCACCTGTCACATCATTAGGTGCAGCATGTGCCTGGAATTCACTTTGCTAAATGAGATTTACAGGCCCCAGTGAAACCCATCCTGCAGCATTCCTGCTTCAATTAGCTAAAGATTAATTGTCTGAGAAAGGGAATGAAAGTTT
>VZTJ01002639.1:1555599-1582190 GCA_013397795.1 Orthonyx spaldingii | reverse complement strand
GGCTCTGCGAAGTTGACCCGGCCTGGAGGGAGCCGGCCCGGCTCTGCCCGCTGTAGTTAAAATGTTTTGCCCAGCAGCCGGAGATCTCAGGCCGGGTCTTCCCCTACGTTCACCTGCACTGCTGCTGCAAACTCCCTTCCAAACCTCCCCCCCCTCCCCGCTCTAAGGAGGGGAGGGGGGGCGGGGAAAGGGCAAGGGCCCAGCCTTACCAGAGAGAGAAGCACAGGAGTTGCTTCTCTGGCAGCAACAGGACAGGAAAAGAGGGTTTTTTCTCAGGTGTATCTCTCTTAAATATGTTTTTTTTCCCTGGAGGCGGAACAACTTTTAATTGGATTATATACCCATTAATACTCAAAACTAGCTGGTCACTGGCTCTGTTTCCCAGAAAACAAAGTGCACTACTTCCTGCACCATAGGTCACTTGAAAAACTGACCCTTCCTGGGTAAACCCACAACAGCTGCTAAGAAAATCTAAATTAAAATTTCGCTATGTGATAAAACAAACACCCCACCCATATTTTTGTTTGTTCAGAAATCTTTGGAAAGTTGAAATTGAGCCTTGAGTACAGGTTGTTACAGGGTATTAAATATGTAATGAAAGCTGTCTTAAACTTTTGGTAAGTTAAACAATGAGACTAAACCTCAAACACAGGCTTGTCATGGCTTTTTTGCAGGCAATGTGTACCCTGATATAGGGTCTGGCTGGCTGTAGATCAAAACTGGAGGTTTTATTGATTAAAGTCTTCCTACAGTGGGGATTAAAAAGGCATGTCTTATCTCGCTATCTATTTGAAAGGTATAGATTCCTATTACTTGCTGAAGTAAGGGAATGCTGGCAGTATCAAGTTCTTTACATGAGGACTGACATGACTGGGTGCTCCTTTGAAGATTTAATTCACTGTGTTGGAGGAACAGTCCAGCCACTCTGGGAACAAAACTACTCTATCTGGACAGCCCTTCCCCAGATGTGTGACTGCATCAGACTGGCTCTGAGCCTTCTGAACTCTGTATGCGAGTAGGTTGGTTTTGGTTGGATTTATTTTTTTGTTTTGTTTTTCTGTTTTCTGTTTTTTGGTTGGGTTGTTTGTTGCAGTTTGACTTTGATTTTTTTTTTCCAACTACTCTCTTGCTTTTGTGTTCATTTGCAAGTAAAATTGAGTGCAAGTTGGTTTTCAGTTATAGTCTTCACTTAAATCACTGCCATCATTGAGAAGACATCCAGAGAGATACCTAACCCAGAGTCTGGCCCTGTATCAGTGAAGCAGCAGGAAAACTGTGTGAAGTGTTGGTATGTCCCATATGAGAGAACTTAGGGGATGTCATGTGGAGCAGCTTCATTAATTTTTGGACCTTTTTCAACAAGGACCAACTCAGACCAAATTAATAAACAGCTACTTAGCAGAAGTAGCCCTTCATACTTTCAAATCTGTCGTGGGTTTTTTACTGAGTTATTGGCACTGCACAAGATTTGGACAAATAATGCATGCATATAAATTACAGCCAGTGATTTTGTGATCAGTAGCATTAATTTCTCCAGAGAATAAACTTGAAATATTCTGAGCAAGGTACATCCAAGCTCCCTTTCAGGGTTAAAGGCTTAGTAGGGGTTTCCATGAAAAATCCAGTGAACAAGCAGGGTTGAGCACTACCCCACAGAAGACAGAAGGCACAGAGGCCACATGCTTGTCCCCCTCAGTACCTTGATCAATTCGTGCAGCTGGAAAGCTCACATGAAATGTGACTGTTTCTAAGGCTTCCTAAATGTCATTGTTCCTACCTCTAAAGCTGAGTGGAAAATAGCAATTCTGTTTTTCTGAGAATTTACACTCCTGATATTTTTTTACACTTACACTGTACAAAACAAAATAAATATTCTGTGTTCAGTGTAGCTGGGATGGGCGCTGACAGCCTGGGACCTTTGACTTTAGGAGCTGGCTGGGTTTCGGAGGAGTCAGAGAAGATTTCTGGCAATAAACCAAGCAGTGTCCAGTTAGAAACCAATTGATAGGAGGAAGATTTCAAAACCTAAGTCCTGCTATGATCCTGCAGTTCTGACTGATTTTTCGTGGTAGTTTATTAAAGCTTGACTTTGTCACAGAGGAATGTTTCGACACCAACAAGTAACATTTGCCTGTCTCCATATTAAGGTTGATGGGTATCAGACCAAGTAGTTGGCATCAAAACCTGACTGCTATATTCACAGTAATGGAGTAATGTGTATCTTACTGGATTTTTTTAATCTTATGTAAACTGTTGAATTTTATGAACTATTCATTTTGGTATTCCTGTTTCTATTTCACGATTCTCTTCTTTCTCATATTAAAATTCATATGTATCACAGGGCATTGTTTCTGCTTTCTTGCCTATTTTTTTCTTATTTACTTAAAAATTTATCCACTACTGATTATATAGTATGTTAATATGTGCTTTATTGCAATAAACTATGAAGACAGAATAGCATTGCAATCATTGTGCTTTCATCCTTTAGTTTAGGGATTAAAGTCAAAGCCACAATGACATTCAGATTTGGAGTGACCACTTTCTCTGCCCACATACAGATTGAACTCTAGAAAAGAAGACTTAGCACAGAAAAAGCACAACCACACACAAACAATTTTGACTTCTTTCTGAGTCCTAAATTCCCCCTAAATGGAGATTATCATGTTTTTTCTTGGTCCATTGTACACATGGTCCGTAAGGGGGTGCTCTGAAAGACTAATAACATCCTTGTGTGGCTACAAACACTGTAGATTATAGGCCATGGGTTTATCTCCACTAAGCATAATCATGGCATGCTTTTGACTAATCTCCCTATTTCAGAAAAGATGGTGGTCTTATTCAGTGGGATGGACTTTAATTCAAGTCCCTGGAGGACTTGAATTAAAGACTCAGTAACTCCTTCTGATTAGTAAATTTGTGGTCTTAATTTAGCAGCAGTACCTGTGCTGTTTTTCCCCATACTGAATTCTACTCAGTTCAGCAATGTCCAAAAGAATTAAATGAGAAGACAAATGCAGTATAAACATCCATTTTGAATTCTTATGATTAATGTGATTGATTTGTGAAAGGATGAAATTATATTGTAAAGTTAATCATTAGAGAAAATAAATGCCTGAAGGATCTAAGCTTAATATATTGGGCTTTTCTTTTCACTGAGTCAATATAGATTGACAAGCCATATTTTCCATTCAAAGAAATGTTAAACGTGTTTACAGGTTTCATGAAAGTCTCTGAAGACAATATCGCTTTAACAACATTTTCTGTCAAAGGCTACAAAAATAACTTGATTTCTGCACTCATCATGCTGGAGTAACTGTCAGAAATAGTAGAGCACATTGTTTAAATAGAGTAGAATTTGGCCTAGCCATCTTATAATGCTGCAAAAAAATATAATTGTTTGGGGATTTTCTTTATTTTGTTGGTTTGGTTTTGGTTTAAATCCTACAGGTAGAGGTGACTGTGAGGTGAAGCTGACATGTTGTTCAGATCCGCCAGTTCTCGTGGCATGTCCAATGCAGCACACTCAGACACCAACAAGTCCCTGCCTGAGTGGAAACATCACAGGAAAAGGTGTTAATGTTTTTGGCACAGCATCATGTTACAGCAAACACTTTGTGCCTCTGTGGTGTCGATGTGTCCTTGTGGCACAGTAGTGTTTCCCCTTGTGCTGAGATGGTGTGGATCCCTGGGGAAGTGTGCAGTGCCCCTGTGAGCAGGAGAGATGGATCCTGACACGTGCCCTCCATGTCTTGAAGTATTCATTGTGTGTTTTGCACAGCTGTGCTCTAGGTAACTTGTCTCATTCCTCATATTCTCCAAATAACAGAAAGCTATGGGACCCTTGCATTGTATAAAATATTCTTTTACAGGTATGTGCCTTTAAAACCAAATAATTATATATTCAAGACCTTATTTAAATATTAGGAGAGAATTGGAGTTAGAAGTTTGAACTTTTGGAAGTCTAGAATTGTCATGGTTAATGTTTCATTTGCTGTCCCTGAGAGACAATCACTCAGGATGTTAAGTTTTGTTAACATATGTTAGCAAACTAAACCTGCTTGCTTGAGGCAACCCCGGGATCTGTTGGTAGTCCACAAGTTATTTAAGACTATCTATGACTTTGATGACATCCTTACTTCTGTTTGACTTTGTTGTGACTAAAGATCTGAAGCCTTCAGGAGTCATTAAGGGATCACATACTATTTGTCACATACCGAATGGTAATAACATACAAGTTTTCTTAGCACTCCTGTGAGATAGGCTGTGTTGTATGACAAGCAGTGTGTTATAAATTCCTTTCATGCACTTCTGGATCGTACCAGATCCAACACGTGCAATTCTGAGACTGTCACCGTATTTTATATTGCATTAATTCACAACTACTCGTAGTTTGACTTTCAGTAAGCAGACTTTGAGAAATAGAAACTAGTCCCAGCATTAACTTTGTCTACGAACTCTTTCTTTCTTCCATGTAGAATGGCAAAACAGTGTTTTGTTTCTATTTACAAGGATGATATAAAGACAAATTAATTATTTGGAAAGTCCTTTGAGATTTTAGTATTGAAAAATGCAAATTATTAATATTCAATTATTAAATTCTACTATTATAGTTGGTCATAATAATAGAGCATATCCTAAAGCAAACAAATGGGAGAGACTGATTAAAAATGCATGGACAATTTTAACTTCCAATTTTTCTGACCTTATAGTACACCTGAGCTCAATTATATCATCTCAGGTCTTTGATGTTTTCTGGTGTGTTACCTGTTTTGAGTAATGGGAAAATATTTTTGTTTCTTATGCTTAGTTTTTTTCTGCATGTTTTGCAGTTTCTCATTTTGAGCAGAAATGGAAATACCATATTGAAGAGAATAGTAATTTTCTAACGTGCATTTCTTGGGTTGTGTTGTTGTGGCATATGTAACTGTTAAAAGAAAAAAACAAACCTCAATTAAGATATCTCAGAGCTTTGCGTAATTAGATGAAGCCTGTAATACTTTGGCACTCGGGATTATTGTTTGCTTGTGTGCTTCAAGTACGAGTTTGGATAAAGAAAATGAACTTTACTGGAGAGAGATTCAGTTTGCTTAAAGGAAGGCACAATACAGATTCATAGAATCACGAAATAATTTAGGTTGGAAAAACCTTTAAGATCATGGAGCATTTCTTGTAGCACCCTCCATTCACTGTCAGATAAATGGAGCTGTCTGGATAACTCCATCTGGTGAGTCACAGCACATGGGAAAGCCCAACCCTCTCTCCAGTTACTCTTGTTAGTTCTTTGACAAGTCATCAGCTCACACTTCTATTACCTGAAGATCTTCTTCTAAAAATGTCTGTTACTTGGGAAGACTGCACTGAACTGGTCTAACTGTTTAGCTTAAGTGCTTTTTTGTTTGGTTGGTTTTGGTTTTTGTTTATTCTTCTCCTTTCTCAATGAGATGAAAAAACCCACCAGAAAAACACAGCAAAACAGAGAGGTTATCTGTACGATATTCCCAGATCAGAACAAATCAGAAATGTCAATATCTTGAAATATATAATCTGATCTTTGAGACGCCAGGGCTTCTCTATAGGCAGAACTTCTGGTGCTGATGCCATCCCAACCAATGAAGATGTTTATTGATTTAGATTTGTCAATGCTTAATTATGCACCATTACAGAAATATATGATGTCAATGAAAGAGGGCTGTATGAATGAGAAATTCCTTGCAGCGGAACAACTGCATGCAGAGCAAAGCTTTTAGCCCTGGCTTTTAAAATTTAACAGATATTTTCTTTCATATAAACAATTTCACCCACAAGAAGAGTTTAAATTTTTGGGAGGAGGAAGAAATCACATATGTTAGGAGCACAGCTTCTTATTTTGTGTGTTCAGATATCCGCTTGCATACAAAGAAAAATGTACATGTCTCCTCTGTAAATACCATCATGTCCATGTGTAAGTATGATTGCAGACCTTAAAGATATCTAAGACAAAGGGCAATGCAGTTAGAAAGAATTGATGCTTCAGTGACCTGGCTGCCATTAAGGTGACACACAATTATTCTGGAAATGAATGAATCCTGAAAGTAGCCCAGGACTTACAAAAAGGCTGAAAACTTCCTTGGTTGAGGATGTGGGCCACAGACCTCCATTTCTCTGTGTTGCTACTTTCTCTCTTGGTTTCTTTGGGGTTTTTTTCAGTGTGTAGAAGTTTCTTAACAGCAGGGATGAGCCCAGGTTACAGCATGCAGATCTGGATATAAGCATCCTTAAACATATTAAATATATGAACCTTTGGTTTTAATAATGGGGGCACAAGGAGGATAATGGAAAAGCCCTGTGAGATCTCCAGTTAGTCAGTTAACATAGTTGACTCATTTCTTCTAAGTCATTACGAATTCAGTGTGTGAAATCTTTGAAAATTATCTAATTGGAGAAGTTGTCTGGCATTTGACTATTCTCTTTTTGCAAACCATTGATCTGCTGATATATTACAGTCAACCAGCTCAATGCACCATTGAGATATTTTATTGTAATACATTAACAGAGCAATGGTCATTGATTGATACCAGGAGAGCAAAGGAAGATTTCTTCTGTATGTTTTGCTTACAATAAAATACACAAAAAACAAAAAAAAAAAAAAAAAAAAAAAAAAAAAAAGAAAAAAAAAAAAAGATATGCTGGGCAATGTTCTGTTCTCACTCCATTACAAATCCAATACCATTTCATTGACATCTGTGGGGTTTCTCCAGAGTTAAGGTGGCATGACTGAGAACAGAGTTGTTCTTGCATGCACCAGCATCCTGTCAATATACTCAGGTGCTTTGTTTGTGTTTAGACGGAAATCAGATCTGCAGTTATAATTTGGGTCAAAATTAGCTGTGTTAGATTTCAGTCAGTTTTTATTTAAACATGTGCACGTGTGACTGTGTGTGTGTCTTTGAATAATGAATGGGATGAATAAAGGATCTGGCTTAGTCACATTCATTTCTTAAGCCAGTCTTTGCTGCTCTTCCTTTATCAAGGCTATTTTTATAAGGAACAGCTTTGTGTCATGGAGAACCATTGCTATGCTAAATGTATCTCAGCCCTGATCTAAAGGGAGCATTACCACTGGAAAAAAACCATTGTTTAGTCTTTAGGTCAATTGAATCTTTGGCCTCTCCGCCAAGTCTGTCAGCACTGATTGCAGTTACTGCGCGTGGTGGTTTTTATGATATCACCACTTGTCTTTCGGGGATTGCGCAGCGACCTTCGTGATCATTTTATACAGTCCACCACAGGGCAGAGGCTTTCCAATCCCTGCACAAGGGGACTGTGTTACCATTTGGATTAGTGAAAGTTCATGCTGCTGCAGTGCTGATGGGGTGCGTCCTTGAGATTTGCAGTTCAGACTTTTTGCATGAAAATTAAATCTTTTGGCAAAAGGCAGGTTAAAGAAACACTGACAGTAAAGCTCACTGTGACAGTGACAGTAGCAAGAGCAGCACTTTGTAGCATGGAGCCTGGCATGTGAGCGGCAGATATAAATTTTTCTGACTGATGTGTTTGGGACTGTGTGTTGGAGCTTGGCATTCTGATGGACTGAACGCATTGGAAACCACACACTTTTGTTTTTTCTTAGTTATTTAGGAATCCAAATTAAAAATGCAAAAATGGTGAGGTATGTAACATCTTAAGTGACACTGAAATCCTAGGTTAGAATATGTAAATTGTAGATGAGTTACAAATTGCTTTAACAGATCCATTTAAAAGAATGTTGTTGCTACAGTGTTTTGTTTAGGGTAATAACACATAAATAATTTGTCTATCCATTTTAACTCTCATTTCTATTAAGATTTTCCAGTTCTTTCATCTTCTGTTATATGGGTGGTTTCATATTTTGATTTTTTACTTTTTTTCTGCTTTCAGACCCTCATGGTTGTGTTTGGGTTTGCAGGACTTAAGAAGAATGAACTGTATTAAAAATTCTCTACTGTAGTTCAAGAGAGGCTCAAAGGAAACATTTTCATCCACATTATACCATTCCTCCTGAACAATTTGTTACCTCTATTTATATTCACAATTTACACCATGCATTTTTGAAAGCAAGTATGGCCTTTACTCAGTATTCCTGCAAAAAGGCATTTTTCATATGATTTCAGAGCCTGTATTAAATTTCTTATAAGGATCTGGAGTAGTAGTAGTCAAACTTGCTTTCACCTCTGACTTTGCAGTGATCCTGCATTTAAATAGCTAAATATAAAAAGAGATCTAAAAATACTTGACAAATTTATCTAGAATCAAAAATTCCCTGTTTATTTGGGGGCAAAATTTGGGCATTTCAGCTGAAAAAGAGTGCATCCCAATTAGTTCCCCATAGTCTCTAGAAGAATTGTAGCTCTGATTCATTATACCCCAGTTTCTTAGTGTTATCTTCTGCTATTCGTGTTCACAGGACTACATTTTATATGGTATGTGATGATGCCTCTTCTTGGGAAGAGGAGCATTAATACTGAAGAGCTTGGAAGGTACAACATATATGGAGAACAATTTAGAGAGAAGCTCAAAAGTTGTCCAGTGTATAATGAATAATGAGTTGCCTTATATTAAAATATAAATTTATGTATGCTTGTGTGTGTGTGTGTATATGCAGTGCTTTTATTTTCTAATTTAAACCAAATTGTTATTTTAAAAAATGGCTTTCTGCATAGAGAAAATTGCTTAGCTTGGAACCGTATTTTGGTCTTGTCTATTCCTGAACAGAGTTGAAATCTATGCTTTTAGATTTTTACTTGTGACATTACATTTCACATTTCTTTGGTGTTTACAAAGAAGTTTGTGGCTTGGGGTTCTTTTAAAGCAAACTTCTTTCCTCACTAGGTCCTGCTGAATTGGTTTCCATTTTAGTGATATGGGATTGTCTTAGTTCTTGGAAACATCCTTCACTGAATTCTCAATCACTGTCTTCACTATGATGGTGGTTTTATTTATACAGCTGCTGAAAAGTTCACTGTGAAGTATTACACTATATTAAGCTCTCATGCTTTTCTACTCTGCTTCAGACTCTGTTCCAGTTTGCTGAAAAGTTATTCTGTGGTTCATAATTCTTTAAGTAAATATGGTCCTGTTTTTGAGCTAATTTTGGCTGGTTTGAGGACGGCAGAAATAATGTTGTTATTAATACATTAGTTGAATGGATGTAATTCTTCTTTGTTCAAAGCTTGCTTGTAAATGACATCGATTTTAAGGCTGTGTTCCCTACTCAGAATTGCCCAGCAAATATTATCGATTGACAAATTTTTGCCTGTGGACTGCCATTACACACCTGAAGTATTATTTCTGAATGTATTTTTCAAGCTGATAGGGTCATTTTCTTCCCATATGTTTAATCCTCTGTGTGATGGATTTACTATTCTAGAGTGACTGAATGAAGAAAATACTCATACTTTTTTTTTTTCTTTTCTTTTTTTTTTTTTTTTAAGATAAGTAGAAGCTCAGGTAATTTAATTAGGATACATTAACCTTTTCCCCCCCTCAATTATCCAGCCACTCTCATATTCTGGCAATGCTTACAAACNATATTTTTGAATACCTTTAAAAAAACAAATTTTAAAAAAAAAAAAAAAAAAAAAAAAAAAATCTTATTTCCTTCTGACTGAGGGATCATGACCTAAATTGCTGAATGTTAGACTTTTTCTGCTGCTTACAGCAAATGTTTACATTTAATTTTCTTTCACTACATTGATACCACAGAATAATGCATGGAATGCTGCTTCTGAAGGATTCAGTGAGATCCCAGTAGAGGTACTGTTCCTGTGCTGAATGAAGATCTGGCTGCTTTAAGCAGTCAAAAAGTGCATTGATGTAGTGGTACCCATTTGTCCACTTCAATGTATTAAATACATATTAGTGGCAGGCAGCTGTCCTGAGACTCTAAGGCAGGGCTGGTTTTGTACATACACTTGCATAGGAGCTGCTTGCCATGGTAAATACTTCAGATGTGAATATGCATTATTGTCTGTCAACTTCAGCAAGTTCCCCACATTTCTGCCATTACTGTTCACAGGGAAATGAATAATAAAAAGAATAAGAACAGAGTCCAACTTCAAAGTTGGTGTAATCCCTTGCTATTTGCACAGCTGCAATCATGAGACATTCATATTTTTGTTGTGAATATTTGAATCTGAATATCAAAGTGAAACTCGGAGAATGCCACCCTGTTGACCAACATAATAGAAAATATTAGTACAAATCTCTCAAAGCCTAATTCTTGGGCAGACGTGAATAATGTCTTATTGAAAGCAAATCTTGTTCAAAGCTACAATGATTTCTGAAATGTATAGAGCAATCAAATCAAGAGAGTCAAGCCTGAATACACAGATAGAAATTTGACCCATAATGCAAAGAATTCTTTTATTAGTAATTCTTAAAATGGAAAGTAATTTCCAAGCATCTTCATTGTAGTAACATGCTCAGGTCCCAGGACTGGGTATATGTGTTTCTTTCCCAATCAAACAGGGAAATATCCAAACTTTTATTACCATCCATTGTAAAAACAATGGTGTTGAAATAACTGCCTTGATGTAAAATCCCCATGGAGAAAAACTACAAGTAATTTTGCAAAGCACAAGGGTTCCAACCAGCCTAATATACTTTACCCACAGTGTGCTTTCACTGACTGCCTACATTGAGGTTAAAAAAAACCAGTCATCAAAAAATCCCAGAAAAAACTCTATTCCCTGATTTATTTTTCTGTATGCCAACAACAAATTGGCACTGATTAGAGCATTATTTTCTGTTTAGAAAATACAACCAGAAATACAGCAAAACCAGAAAAGTCATCTTTGATTCAAAATGTCAGATAAAACCAACATTTCACTCACCAAATATTTATAGCTGTAGTGCTTCAGTGTTTCAAGTAGAGGTGAAATAGAAATAAGCCATTGACTGAAGGAAATCAAGTAGGATAACCAAGTACATAGGTCATGTGCAGCCACGACAGCCACTCACTCACCCTCCCCTGCTACAGCTGGGCAGAGGAGAGAAAAAAACAATAAACGAAGGGTTCGTGAGTTAAGTACTGGGAGTATCGGGAGTTGAGTTCCGGGAGAAGATACTCCAAGAGCAAAATAGACTTTAGAAGAACAAAGTGAATTTATTAGTAACAAAGACAGAAGAGCATAATGAGACATAAAATAAGCCCTTAAAAACACCTTTTTTTTCCTCCAGCCCCTCCCTCCTTCCCACCGACAGAGCAGGGAGACAGGGTGTGGGGGTTTTGGTCAGTTCATCACCTGAGATCTTCTTCCACTTGGCTCAGGGAGAGGAGTGCTTCCCCTGTGAGACTGTGGGGTCCCTTTTCCCATGGGAGACAGTCCTCCGTGAACTTCTCCAGCGTGGCTCCAAATCTCAGGAGCAGCAGTCCTGCCAAAACTGCTGCAATGTGAGTCCCTCCCACGGGCACACAGTCCTCCCAAAACTGCTGTGGCGTGGGTCACTCTTCCACGGGGTGCAGACCCCAAGGACAGGCTGCTCCAGCCTGGAAGCAGGGCCCCCTCTCTCCATGGGTCTCCCACGGGATCACAGCCTCCTCCAGGCATCCACCCGCCCCGGCGTGGGCACCTCCCCACGGGCTGTGGGTGGATCTCTGCATCCCCCGTGGGCCCCATGGGCTGCAGGGGCACAGCTGCTTCCCCATGGGCCTCACCACGGCCTGCAGAGGAACCTCGGCTCCGGCGCCTGGAGCGCCTCCTGCCCCTCCTTCTCCACCGACCTTGGGGTCTCCGTGTTGTTTCACTCACATGTTCTCGCCTCCTCCTCTTCTCTGGATAGAAAAAAACCTGTGTGTGCCCCTTTTTGTTTTGATTTTCTTCTTAAATATGTTATCACAGAGGTGTTACCAACCTCTCTAACTGGCCCAGCTTTGGCCAGCAGCATGTCCATCTTCAGAGCCATCAGGGTTGGCTCTGCTGGACATGATGGAAGCTTCCAGCAGCTTCTCACAGAAGCCACCTCTGTGGCCCCCCTGTTATCAAAAACCAGGCTGTGCAAGACCAACACAATGATATATTAAAAACTTGAAAATAAAAAGGCAAAAGTAAACTACAGTAATAATTTTTAAACCCCTGAAATTTAGGATTCATCCTAAAGTTTTTTTTTTCTAATTAATTTACCATAGTTTTTTTATCAAAGGAAAAAAAATGTTTCTTTGGAATCTTAATATGAAAACTTCATAAACAAAATGAGGAGGTAGGCGATTAAAATGTTAAAAGGAGAACACAGGATTCTCTAATACATGGCTAGATTCCAGAGGGCAAGGACTGTTGGTTCTCTGCCCCATTGGCACCATTCTTCATGATGAGGTCCTAAATTTGGAAGGATTAGAAGAATTTCCAGTATCTCAATGTATTTTGCTAACACTATTCGTCATATCTTGTAAATTTTACTTTCTTAACTGGAAACTATAGCAATTAAAAAGATATCTGGAATAATTAGGGGAAATTATTCAAGAAACAAAACCTAATGACAATGGTATTGCCAGAGTGACTGTAACATATATCTAAAATAAATTAAAATCTACAAATTAATCATTGTCTGTCTGTATCCCACCCAACGCTAACAGAACTAAAAACTCCATGTATTTAAACCTACATTTTATAAGCACTCCCTGGCAAAAATCAATATAAAGCTTTAGTGGGCAGAATGTGTGTAATAGTAACAAGTAGAAAGGTTAGTGTAGAAGTTAATGGTTCTATCAGAATAAAACAGAGCTAAAGTCTGAAGAAAAGCTCTCCCACAAGTGGTTCATTAACCTTGGAGAACTCCAGCATATCTTCAAAGTAAAGATTGCAACAAACCTGACTCAGTCACCAGTAGAACTTGTTAGCTCTTGGCTTCAGAAATCAAAAGCTTTTTCATTTGCATTATGAAACTATCACAAAGCTTTCATTGCACTAACATGTTTGACCCTGTAAACTAACTAGATTAGTTAATCCAAGATCACATGGGGCAGTGGGAATGATGGTGAATACCTTGCCTGAACACAGCCCTATGAGCTCCCAAGTGGCTCGGAGTTTCATACCAAAATGATCAATAGTAGGCAACGTCTGTAGTTAATTGGCATCACAGTGCCAGGGAACTGCTATTGCACTGACAGGGCTGGAGGTAATTTTGATTAGCTCACCTAGGAGCCATTGCACCCTTCCTAAGGCAGCTAAGACATATCAGTGTTTTTCTCCCAGATGAAACCAGAACAATCTCCATCTGCTTTTTCCTCAGCATTTTCCTCAGCATTAACCATTCCTGACAACAGTAGGTCTTGGTCCTGTTCCTCCTACAGCTCTCCCACATCTCCTCCTAGACTTTCACTTCCCACTGAGTTTTTCCGGGACAGATATTTGTGATAACTCCCAGGATTACTGAAATGGTGTGGATAAACAGAAAACTTGCACGTGCAGTTGTTCAAACCTGTATTTCATGCCTCTGGTATTTCTATTGCTATCCCATGAAAGTGAACGGGAAGATAGGAACTCCATAAGCCACTTGCGGCCAAACTAGCCAAAAATTTGGAGAGGTTAGTAATAAACTACCACATGTAGCGTTAGTTAGCAGCTCATATAAAGAATACTTTGCCGTATTGTACATTAGATCTTAGAAAAGGCCACCACAAATTACACCTTTTGAAAATGCAGCCAATGAAATCCTACTTGAACGGTAATTATGGAAGATTTCTTCTGGGACGCATTTTTATTTTAGTTATATATGCTTGTTAATACACACAATTATTTATCTTTAATGTTTTGCAACTAATATCCATGAAAAAATATCACTATATTATAGCAGTGTGGTTCAATAGTCTGTGTAATTGCATATATACCAATTTAACTTTCAGTATGAGATTGCTATGTTGGTACCCCACAGATCCTAGTTACAGTGCCTCATATTCACTCTTCTTGCTAGATTTTAGGCTCTGTATCTGGCATTCAGCATGAAATTAAATGACAAAATGAAATAAATATAAAGAAAATACTTTTGGAGGAAAAAATACCATGTAAGTTAAAATATAATTTCATATGGGAAAATCCAGGCAGGAAATTTCAATGGAAAATGCATGGAAAATCCTGGTCTAGAATTTCCACTTTACATAGACTCTCTTGAAAATTGTGCTGATACTTTTGGTTATATTTTTGCAGCTGATCCTAAGCTGCTGCTGCAATTTATCTAAATTAAGGAACCCTCCAAAGTCAACGCTCTTAGTTTCACATCTCACATCAAACTATAATGACACAGATATATGTAAAATCAAATTCACTTTTGTCATGGCAATCAAGAATCTCCTGAAGTACAAAGTCAGTTTTACACTAGACTTTGGAAAGAACTCTTCTAGGTAAACTATTTCCAAGATGAAGTGATGGGGAGTTCACACTGTCAAATATCATTTTTTTTCCGCTTTTCTGTGTAATGGAAAAATAATTTGGTTAAAGTATTGCCATAGATGCAAAACCAAAAATCAATTTGCTATGAAAGAACAAAGGGAAAGTTGGTAACTGTCAGATATTATGTTATATTGGCCCAAAGATAAAAATGATGGCAGCCAAAGGGACAGTTGGGACCAAGAACCATTAGCTACACATTGACGATTCAAATGCATTTGTACTGTAGCCAGTTTGTTTCAGTCTCCAGTCCATCTACTATTTTTTTCCCATTTTAACCCTCCCATCTTCCTCTACCTACTGCTGTAAGTTTTCTTCCAGCAAGTTTTAGGGTGGAAGTTTAAATGAGCATCTGCCACAGCACCAATGCCAGCGCGAGCTGGCCTTCAACCAGCGGGGCTACTCTTGCATGGGATGCCTGGCTCCCCTTCGGAGACTGCGCTTAACCTTTGTGACAGACCCAGATTCCACCAGCTTGGTGCCTCAAATCCCGTGTTCCTGCTTCTCTCCAAATTTTCCAGTTGGTAACATATCCTGATGGGGAGAGTCATACCCTTGCCCTTCATTATCCTTTGTGTTTCCTTGCAAGTCAAAACAAAATGGTTTTGTTTTATTTCACTTTGTTTTGTTTTGGGGTTTTTTTGGTGATATTAAAAAAAAACAACAACAACAACAAAAAAAATAGAGAAATAAAGAAGTGAAATGGGAGGGGGATTCAGTTCATAATTAGGGGAGGAGTCGTTTTTGGACTCAATCCCCAACATGAAATCTGTCATCAATGGATTCTGCCAAATTGCTGAACAGAGCGCAAATTTGTAATGTGCCAGTTTTTTAATAGGTTTAGTTCTTTGGGCTCTTTCTGCGAGTCCAACCCTTGTGTCATTTCACTGACACTGTCCTTGAAAATCTTGTTCTGCAACCTCCTTTTTAAACTACGTGATACACATGCTTAAGCCTTCCCAGCTGTGACAGCCCAAGACAAAAAAGTCATCTTAGGTTTTGGCACACCTAAGGTCTTCTTCAAGTAATCTCATTTGTGCTTGTCCTAGAACTGTTCTTATTAGGCAGCATCCTTATCTCATAGCCACAGCCGAGGATGGCATTGTGGCTTCCCAAAGCACGGTTGCTACACTGGCTAAAGGGACATCCAGATCTTAGTTACAGCAGACACCATCTTTGGAATCAACTTCGATGAAAAAATTGCCAAAGTCCTTCATCTGTTTTATTTCCTTTGCTTGAATGATGGGTTAAACAGGCCTACTTAAGAGTACAATAGCTCCAGCTATTTTAAATGCTGATTTTCCTCTTGGCCACAATATGTTGTGGCATATCAACCCCTCTTATACCTTATTGGCTGGAAAGATAATGAGATTCTCTTAAAAGAACAGCAGAAAATGCATGACATTCAGGATTCAGATTCCCCTCAAATCTAGCTCCTGCATGCAAGGGCTGAGAGCAACTTCACACATAAGAAAGAATTGTTTTGATTTAGAGCATATTTATATTTAAAACATTAACACCTCCGAGAAGCCCTTCTTCACGCTGGGTAGATGCAACTGGCAAATACTGAAATTTGTTCATCTCTTACAAGGCTTGTTGAACCTTCTAAATGCTTTCCTTGGAGTTGGATCTAGTGATCCAGTTTATTTGAACTCACGAAGATATCACACAAGCACCTTTGCACAAGGCCAGTCAAACAATGAAAACAAACATGTTGTTCATCCAGATTGTGTGCTGTTGACCCAATCTGTGCTTTGTACTTTCCAGACTGTAGTGTAAATGTTTCCAGGGACAGATGTTGTGAGAGAGCTCTGAAAACATCTGATGCTCCTTCCAATCATTTCCAGTGATACTTTTCAGAACAGAGTTTATCCCATATATTTGTTTTGGTTCATATTATATTTACACAATATACTGACCGATGCTTCAAAAATCTTCTTATTTACAAATAAACAATTATAAGCTAATGGTGAAGAGGCATGCAGCAGAAAAAAATAGTCCTAGATTTTTGTATTGCTCTCTGAGTTTGCAAAAATATTGGTGACTTTTAAGATTTTAAAACATTTGCAATAGAAGTGAAGGAGAAGGAAGAAACATATCAGAGTAGAATAACAAATGCAAACTTTTAAGGTTTATTTCCCCATTTTTAGACTTTAACCAGGTTGGAAGTATAGGGCAGCTTCTGACTTAGACTGGAATTTCAGATCTGACTAGGTGGATATCCTTGGCATCATTCATCATCTCAGATAGGTGGGTATCATTCATTCCAATGGATCACTTCAAGTTTTGAGATGGCAGGATGACTTGAGAGCTATCCCTGTGGATTCATCTTTTATAAGTAATGGTATTAAAAATAAAGATTTTTGAAGACTTGTTCATCTATTAAAAAAGTTTCAGAATTCTTTCTTTTGTCAAGAAGTAAAATATTCCTAAAGCAATACTTTAAAAATTGTAATTTTAAAATAAAAATATTGATGATTAGAAAAGTGTTTTAAAGAGAATTGCAGAACAAACTTTTCAATGTCTCTTCTGTCACAAGATTGTGTCAGATCTCCCAAAGAAATGTAAATTGTGGTCATAAATTTTTTAAGGAAAATTATGTCTATGTTGGAGGTGAAATCATTGATACAGGAGAGGTTTTTTAAAGTTCTTTCTCAAATGGCCTCCTCCTGGTTACCTACAGTACACTACTCTGAAAAGCTTCAAGTTTTTTCCTGTTAATAATATCAGATAATATTCCATTTGGAGCCTAAAGTAATCCAGAGAAAATTAAAAGGAATTGACATATTCACAAAAGAAGTTATAGTCGTGTCCCAGTACCAACAGTTAAAGATACAACTTGATAGTTGAAGCTTGTATTTTAATGTTCAAGCAGTTATCTGTGTTTAGGCCTGTGTTCCTGAATGAAGAGGAAGCCATGAATCTAGGAAAGCATTTTTGTTCCCTTTGAAGGCTTCAACACCCTGTATCTGATTGCCGGTGAGATGTTTAATGGGTGACCAACCTGAGCTAGTGATTACAATCATTTTAGCAGACAGAGTCTCTGTGCTATTGATAACTCTGCTGTGGTTGGACAGCTGCTGGAAAGATGCAGGAATTTCTGTTTCTTTGAGCTGAGATAATGGGCATCATGCCTTGTTATCAGGTAATGCTTGCTGCTGACTTCCATGCCTACAGATGGAAACATACATATGTTATGTAGACATGCATAATTTTTAATCTTTTTTGTTTTATTTCATACTTTCCCCCCTAAACTGTGATTTTCCTGTTGTTTCCATGAAGGAGAAGATCTGTGGACTCATGGAGCACTGGCTCAGGGAAGAAGGGTAAGACAAATCAATGTGGCCAACAGCTGTGCAGTTTATATGTCAGGGGCCCATTCAATCCACTGCAGTTTGTTATAAAAAACTTTCACTTGTGACTTAGACCTGCCCACTCTAACAGCAAGACTGTGCTGTAGCACATGGTGTTAGAACATAGAGATTTAAAATTGTGCCACTTTCCTTGGAAAAGTGACTCTGGAAAGATGTCTTTGATACAACAGACCAATTTAAGTAGATTTTAGAAAGAAAATTTTACTGTGGGCATGGTGAGATACTGGAACAAGTTGCCCTGAGAAGCTGTGGATGCCCCATCTCTGGAAGTGTTTAGGGCCAGGTTGGATGGGACTCTGAGCAACCTGGTCTGGTGGGAGGTGTCCCTGCCCATGGCAGAGCAGTCTGGGACTCGATGATCTTTAAGATCCATTCCAACCCCTTAACGTTCTATGATTCTATGATTATGTAGTGTCTCCAGAAGTATTAAATCTTAGTACTGGGCACAAACTGTACCTTGGAGCATTTTTCAATGAGGAAATTACTATTTGTGGGGTTTTTTTCAACAGTATTTAAACTTTAAGCAAGGATGCAGAATTTCATAATAACCATGCGTCTCAGATATCAGGAGAAATTTCTGGAGTTGACAGTGGAAGAAATGGGGAGTAATGTGAGAAGTTTATTTATTTTTTTTTTTCTTTCCAATGCTGTGTCCTAGGAAACCCCTAACCCAGCCCCTCACCTGCACTTCTGAGCTTCACAGTATATGCTTGGCATCACAATTCCATGATTTCTTTAAAATATTGTTTGTTGTCTATTTGTGTAACTACAGCAGAGAGTTCAGGTTGTTGTTTTATTTCTTTTAGTTCTATTTTTTTTTACTTTTCCAATTGATGTCTCCACAGGAAACTTTAAGAAAATTTTGCTCTGTGCTATGTCACAGTAAGTTGAAAAAGAAACTTCAAAGTTAGGTTTTCTTCATTTAACCAGTTATGTATTTATGGGCATACTTGAACGTGCACCTTAGAAGCCTTGCGTCAGTCTGGAGCAGTGTGAGGGAGCCAGAATGAATTGGCCTGTTAGGCTGGGTTTACAGCAGTGCAGTGCACTGGGTAGTGTGCTTTAGTTTTCCTTTTACATTCTGGCCTCCAGCTTGACATGGTTGCTTGGACCTCCCTACCACTTCTCTGTCTACATCCAGCACAATTTCCTGTTGTTTCCTTGCACTGGTGTACTGATGCATTTGACAGGGTTCTCTGTCTTCTTCTCATGTTATCCTCTTCCTATTCTGGTTATTCCGTAAGAAATTTTTTTAGGAATTGTGAGTTTGGCCATGAATTTTCAAGAGCCAAGAGAGGCTGTCCTCTCCTCCAAGTTCATTTCACTCTCAGAAGGGCTGATTCCTTGCACAATTTTGAACAGGATTAAATCTGCAACTTCTACCGTACAAAAAAAAAAAAAAAAAAAAAATCTCTGCATTAACCCTTTCTCAGCATTTTGTGACAGCAGAGTCAATAGTCATGATAGGCAGAGGGTTTCTACACCATAATTCAATGAGAAACAGTAGAAGATTCTTCCCAGAATGTCCACCCAAATGTCAGTAAACCAGGAGCTAATACAATCATGAATGGTAGAAAATTAGTCATTTGTAGCAGACCTTCACATTTGTCATTAAATTTCTCTGATTCTACCACTGACCTTTCAAAATCAATAAACCAAGCTGCCTGAAACAAGGAAGTTTCCTGTAAAAGAAAGAAAATGAATCTTGTTTGGACCTTCCGTCTGCTGGTTTTTTTCTGAAACAATAATTCACATTTGTAGCTCTCCTTTATCAAGCCCCAAGTGTTCAAAATGCATTACTCACTAATGAAAGATGATTTTCATCTTAATTTGTTGTCTGATTTCTGAAGTTTATGAATTGTATAGAAGGAAATGCTGAAACATATTTTTAAGGACACATTTCTTTGTTCTTCCCGGCAACTGAGTTCAAAGTTGAGTCAAACTCAGTGTGAAATCAACTGTAGATCTAACTAGATTTTTCTTAGAGGATTGGAATGCTAAAGTCTTAATGGAAGGTAAGTTATTTCTTATTTTGTTTTGGTGAATAAAACTATGTGAATTCCTTGCTAGTACAATAAAATCAAATGTTAAAAGTAGTAAAGTTAATCGAAATTGACTTGAATCAAAAAGGAGTATTCCAGGTAAAGATACTTTTGAAACTATCTGTAATCTATTTCGATGTTTATTACCTAAAGAATATTATTGACCGTCTTGAAGCATTTATTTCCTGAGCACTGCACTTTGGCAGTGTGTTGTCCTTATTTCTTCAATATGCAAAATGTAAATGAATAAATCTCTGTATACAAATGCTGAATATGACCTTTCATTTTATGTATATACAGATTATTTTTACGTAGTTCTTTTTATGTGTCAGTATGCATTGGCAGGGTTTTTTCTTTTTTTTCCCTGTAACACATTATAATCGGAATCTATTTGGCTACCAAAATCAAAAGAGATGAACTTGATGAAAGTAGTTTTGTTTTTCAGGTTGGTTTGTCTCTAACAGATGTCCTCAAACAAAAGTTTCTAAGCTAGAATTACTTAAATTTTAATTTGAGCATTTTAAAATTCCTTAGAAAATTAATCACATGTCTAAAGATCAGGTCTGACTTTGATAGTCCCCTAAATTCTTAGGACACACAGTGTCAAAATATCTGTACTGCGCACACATATCCACCGAGATAAACTAGGGATCTGTGAGTGACAGTAACATAATGTGCATAATACGTGGAATGGAATGGAAATATCACTTACTAATGTACACACTGAATTCAAACTTCCACAAAAATAGCTTCAGGAAGCCTGGTGTTTGAAACCACAATATATTTAACCAAGTGTCATTGAGTAATAAGGCAAAGGGACAAATTTCAAGATCTACGCTAACACAAAGTCAATAAATGCATGTGCAGTCCAAAGATGTGACAGACACATATATTGTACAAAAAGGATTTCTCAGACAGATTCTGTCAATATAAATATATTCTGTCGACATACATGTGCCTTGTCATGCTGCCTTGTCATAATTGCAGTCTCAAGAGCTTTAATTATCTCTTTAAACCATCGGTATTTACATTTGGTTTGTCTCATGGTCCTTCATTGCTAATGTGTCACAATCTTTTTTTTTCCCATGTGGGGGTGACAACTGGTCACTCTTCATTAATAAAATGACAAGTCTCTTATCCATTTTGTAGTCACAGTAGGCTTTAGAAAGCTGAACTTCAAGAGATTAAATTCCCTCTGTGGTTATCCTACAGAACACACACTTCAACAGGAAATGCTTACACATCCTTGTTGTTCTTCTGTCAAGACTAAATTCTATTTTACAAGACTAAGTAAAGTTGGGATGAAAACAAGAATATGAATTCTGTGAAACAGTGACATGTATTGTCAATTTTTGTAAACTGTTCTGTAACAAGGAAAAATATATTCCTGTGAACATTACTGGTCACTTAACTAACAGGATAAATAGATAAAGTCTTCTAGGGTTGTATTTTAAATACTCCTCATGAAATCCAGCAGTAGGCCTAGACTTCACAGAATCACAGAACAATCGAGGTTGGAAGGGACTCTGGAGACCATCCTGTCCAACCCCCTTGCTCAGCCTGCAGAAGTTTGCCCCAGAGTCTGTCTAGAGAGTTTTTGAGTATTTCCAAGGATGGAAATACAATTTGATCAGACTTGTGTTTATATGTGGAGGTCAGTCTCTTGTTCTTTCCATTAAAATTGGTGAGTGTTAAAGATATGTAGCACTTAGACATGAGGAACTTTTACAACAGCACGTGTGAAACAAATCTGAATACAGTGTCAATTTAGTGTTCCCTGATTTCTTTCTCATTAATGTGTTCATTTTCCTTTCTTGGGTGAAACAACAGAATTTTCTGTATGATGAACCACGAATTGCTGGTGCCAGTTTACCTAGAGACTGTGATACTGGAGACCTGCCTTAACATCTGACGAGAGTGATAGCAACGATGGTGTCTCTATCTATCTAAAAACACCAGTCAGTGACAGTATCTATGTATCTAAAATTGTACTCTGCCCTAAACAATGAATATAATCAACACAGTATTACCCAAAGCCTTTTTCCAACAAGTAGAAAGACTCTTCAAGTCTGTTAATTTTTAACAGGAATCATAGAAGCTGTCGTTTCAGAAGGTGGTGTTTTCAAAGTGCAGAAACACAGACCGTACTTCGTTGGTATGCTTGGAACGTGACAGCACTTAAGCTGAAGTGGCTTTGTCAAACAAGTGACAAAACAGGTATTTTGTGGACCAAGGTGGTGAAAAGCAGTGGATGTGTAGCTGTGGCATGTGCAGCCTTTCCTTTGGAAGCCAAGTGGTGGCACGTGAGGTGGCAGCAGCCGTGAACTTGTCACCAGCACAGGTTCTACACCTGTTCTCCAAAGTCCTGCTTTTGTGCCCTTGTCAGGCTTAGCTTCATTTCAGCCAAAGCGAGCAATAGAATGAAGGTGTGACACTGGACAGTCCAACCAGCCCTGCCCCTGGATCACAGACTTTTCTCTGAATATATGGTTATGGGACTAGACAAATACTAAGCAAGAATTTGGGATTTCCTGCTGAGGTCATAAGGACAGTATGAATATCTAGGCATATGCCTCAAGCTGCTCCCACATTGCCCATCTGAATGGAAAACCTAGGATATTCCTGGTCCTAGAATAAGACTGACACACAAGCTTAGGGCGTGGTTTTTGTAGAGGATATGTGCTTGAGCTGACTCCTTCAGACAAGTCCTAGGACTTGCATGGCTTGGGCATTGCAGAGTGCCTTGGATGGGCAGGCAGGAGACACAGCCTGGCACTGAAGCCACGGCCCCTGGGCTGTGCAGTTACCAGGGCATGAACCAGTTGCTTATAGGGCTGGTTTGTGTTTGCCTACAGCAGATGGCCGTCACTGCAAAGTAAGCATTGCCCAAGGCAATGAAGTGCTCCTGCAAATTTTATTATTCTTTAATGGGTTTTATCAGAAAGGGAGTGTTTAGGCCTAAAAAGAGGATAAGTATGGAAGAAAATCACCACCTCTGTCCAATGGGACCACTTAGAATGAGGATTAGTCATAAAACTTAACAAATGCTGAAGACATTTACAACTCTCTTCTAACGTAATGGCACCTATACCAAATACTTATATTAAATTGCAAATTTTATGTTCCATAATGCTATGCACAATAAATTAGCAAAGCCTATATCAATCTCGATGTGAATATGAAGACAAACCCAAAAATCATGTTTATTGTTAAGGATAAATAAAATAAAACACTTTATTGCTCAGTGACAAAAGATTATAAAATACCTTGCAAAAATAAAGCACATGCTATAGTCCATAAGAACAAAAGGATTGTCTGATTATAGAAAAGACCTAAAATTCAGGAGGGAAGGAAAAGATGATGTTTAATGCTACTATTTGGTATTAAATTTTAACTTATTCCAGTGAGAATGAAATAAAAAACTTTAAGGAAATCAATTCCTAGATTAAAAAAAGAAAGTGTCTTTTGAAGGTTAGTACTGTTATAGTGAAAATTGGTGAACTATTTCATAGGCAAATGTAGCAGTTTTCTGTATGCATTCAGGTTTGTTTTCACAAATTTTGAGATAACAAATACTACTTTTTCTTCATGCATTTGACTTCTCATGATAATAACCAGTCTTTACTATTGGAAGAAATTAAATACAATTACATCAAGTTTTTTATCCTGTTTGATCACAAGGGGTTGTAAAAAATGTGGGAAAGCAATAATTTAGATTTGGCTGTACTGCCTTCAGGCAGTGTGATAATGCAAAAGAGTATGTGCAGTGAAGATATGTCTATATGTATGTATCTATATGCATTTTTTTAACTACAGGGTTAAAAGTCAGATTCTAAATCCCTAAATTAAATTGTTGTTAAATTCCTACAACACAAATAGAAGACATCTGGATATCCCTTTTTTCTCTGAGCAGTTTCTAATGCCACAGATGTGAGTAAATATTGGCATAATTAATTTCCATAACCTTTTAAACATGTGGTAATTTTCTACTAAAAAAAAGAAACAGGGAAATTGTGCTTTAGAAACTTACATAATTCAATATTGTAAAGATTAACCAACCCTGAAATAGTGTAATAAATGGGAGACAAGAGATGTTCGGGATACAAATGCATGACCTTTGGAAATAAATAAATAAATAAAGCATGGGTTTGTCAGTTGTAGTTGACTGTGGTTAGATTTTCATTGGAGGCAGCAACATTGATTCAATAAAACATCATTCAGCAAACTGTTCTTTTTCAGCAAGGCACATAAATATTTGCCTAACTTGTTTAAATCCCACAGAGCTTTGTTCTGTGCTGAATCAGGTAGTGGGGAAAATGATGCTGGAAAGCAAGGTACAAATTTCTGATCTCATTAGTTCCTTGCTTCCTCTTTCAACCTTTGCTACTCTCTTAAATCCTTCCCCAGTTTGTAGCTTTTAACAACTGAATACCACTTTTTTTCTATATAAAAAGTATTTAAATCCTCTGAAACAACAGTATTTGGTGAGGCAGGTATCTGCATACCTGGACCCCCTGCTAGACTGGAATTCTTTGTGCCAGCCAAAGGGAGGAGAGGGAGAAGCCAACTCAAAATGAAAAAAACCCACACTGCTTAATACTGATTACCCATGGTTGCTTTGCTATATTTTCTTGGTTACATTAACTTTTTTCTTTTTGGACGGTGTGAATGATACTGATGTATTTGTGCACTCATAAAAGTGTACAGAAGTACAGTTAGCGTGAAAACTTGCCTTTGTCCCTGAAGAGTTGGTTTCAATGCGTGGCCAGAGTTAAAGGTTGGCAGAAGAGGATGACAACTCCTTTTGGCTGACTGGAAGTTTTGCTGTAAGGAGCATTCCTTTGCTCTGGCTTTCTGTTTGGTAAGTGTTTGATCTCTGGGCATAGCGTCATGGGGACTGGAACAAATGCCATTGCTTCAGGGGAGACTTCACAGCAAAACCTGACTGGGTTCGCTCCTTGAGCAGTAAAGCAAAGCAGGATTTGCCTTAGCATCCAGTAGGCCAGCAAAAGCAAAGATGATGTCCCAGGTCTGGTCTGGGCAGCAGCAGTTCTGTCTCAGTTGGAGGCATCTGGTTAGAAATGGACACCAGGAGCACTGACTGGATTGATGGGTAAGACGGGAGGAGGCCGTAGCAAATCTAAAACTTGCAGAGAAAACAGTCATGCTATGGAACAATGAGTGTGACTCCCACCCTGGTGCACATCTGCATGAGAAAATAAAAAAAAAACAAACCAGCAACAACAACAAAACAAAAAAATGAAAGCAAACCAAAACAACAACAACAACAACAACAGCAACAAAAAAACCAACCCAAAACAAAACAAACACCCCCCTCCCCCCAAAAAAAACCCTACTATTTATTTTCATTTCCAAGAAAATTTGAAAACACTCATTTGTTTCTGCTTCTAATTTCCTATCACTTTCACTGTTATCTGGCAGTATTAAAATCCTGATAGCCTGGGGAAAAATGTAACCTAAAAAATGTATCTATTTTGATAGGATAACCATGGTTGGTGATTAGATTATATTAGACCTGGACTTTGTCCTCAGAGGTAGTTCACTTTTCGGTGATGGATCATCTTCTGGAAACCAGATAGTTTCTATAAATCACCTGAGAAGGCTTCCAACAGCAGTCCAAATTTTCTAAAAAGGAAAATCACTAGGAAGTAATAGTTTCTCCTTACAGAGGAAAATTAAAAGACAAATAGAGGAAAGTTAACAGAGTTTTGTTAGGAAAATTAAAATTTCTTGTAAAAAATGGAAAATTATTCTTGATAGACATAGTCTAGCAGCGGGTCCAGGTATGCAGGTACCTGCCTCACCAAACACTGTTGTTTCAGAGGATTGAAATACTTTTTATATAGAACAAAGAATGGCTACACTCTTTCAAAATAGTCCCCCAGAAAACATCTCCTGCCTACCAGATAAAACAGTGGAACCTGTTCCAGTATGTAGAAAAAGGTTCCTCATGGCAGTGCCCATTAGCAAAAGACTAAACATGCATTTGTGGGTAAGGAAAGAAATACTTCTTGTACAACTGGCTAAAAAAAGAAACAACAAAAAGGATTAGTGAATCTTTTGGGTCCTAACATGAGTGAAGTAAGAAAAACGTTTTGAAGCTTCATCTGAAAACATCCCAGTAACAGAAGCTCATGAATTGGCAGCAACCCTTCTAAACAGATCAGTAGTAGAGCTTCCGATGTATTAATGAAATTTGTTGCAAGTACTCTTTAAGTGAAAGCAGAATTGCCACAGCACAGGATTTTATGGTAATGGAGGCTGAATAATGAGAAAATGGAGAGTTGTCATCTAATCATGAAGATCCCTCCCCTTTGAACATAAAATGCATAAAATATCTGAAATATTAATATAATTGTACAAGGTTCTGAAAATCACAATGAAAATATTTTATGAGTATCCTTAGTGTGCCTGTGACCTATAGAGATCATTAATTTGAAGCCTAATAGCCTACCTGATACTGTACAGCTTCCACAACCTGATTTGGCAGAATTGTATTATATGTGTAATATTGGTAATAATGTATAACATAATAGAATGCCACATGGTGTTATAAAAAACAGGAGAAGAAGATAATTATCAGTATTACAATATGCCAGTAAGAGATCAAAGAATATGAATGTTATATGGACAAATGAAAGTCTGATGATGCACTAATTTCCTCTTCAAGGAAAGATTACACCACTGGAAAAAAATGGACCCAATTCCCATAGCTTTTGTCTTTAATAAGAAACAAAAAAAAAAACAAACAACAA